>PVJD01006201.1:0-102214 GCA_004026545.1 Mormoops blainvillei
CGGTCCCGCAGAAGGTAGCTGAGATATCCTGGCTGGCCCCGCCTCCTCGGCGCCGCACGCTTCGCACGGCGCCGCCACGTCACCGCGGGCGCGGCGCGCCCCGCCCCCGCCGCTCTCTCATAGGCCCGCGCGCTCCCGCCTTCCTGCCCGGTCGCTCCGCCCCCGCGCGCACACCGAATCCCGGGTCCGCGCCAGCCGCCGTGGAGTCAGGGCCTTTGGTCCACCGAGCGCCCTTCTGGAGGTAAACCGAGGGGAACCTGAAGGCCGCGTCGGGCCCCGGGATAGAGAGAAGGGAGTCAAGGGCGGGCCTGACGCCCAGTGCGAACTCCGGCGGGAAGGGAGCGAGCCACGACCCGCCCTGGCAATCTCTGCCGCCCCTCCGGCGCCCCTCCGGCGATCTAAATCCAAAGCCTGACTGCCCCGCTGATGGGGGTCGCGACCTCCTGAATTGTTTTCGCTGAAGAATGTACCAGCGCAATTGACAGCGAAGTTCTGCATCCAATTTCTAGGGGTTCAGGACATTCTGACAAATCAGGGACCCCGCCCTGTGTTAAGAGCCGGCGGGCCCCCAACGCTAGTGCCTTTTCCTGCGTAAATCAGGGGCTACGTTTTGTCCGTAAATGCACGTCGATCATTATGTATGTGGTTACCACCTGTTGAGTGCTGCTTCTGTACTCTTCACTTTTTCACACATTTTCACATTTTATCCTTCCAACAACCCCTAGAGGCGGGAATTCCAATTCCCACCCGGGCTGAAAAAGGTTAAGGGGGTTGCTTTTGCTGAGAGTTAAACAGGAATTAAACTCGGATCAGAGGAATAAATTTAGGCCTTTCTTAATACCCACCCCCCCACCCCCACCTTGAGAGAGGACCGATGTTTGGCCGTCCTTTTTTGCGGCAGTAAACCTGGAGCTAGGACCCACCGGCACCCCTAGCAGGGTCAACCTGTGGTTGTTTTTAAGGAAGACCCTTAAAGCGACCCCACTGTGGTGCCCAGACCCTTCCTGTGCTCACCTTTCTTACCCAGCGATGCTCCAGATAGAGCAGCGGCAGGAGTTTTCTGTGTCCCCGTAAATTATGCGAATGTACTTGGGCTACAGAAACTTGACATCAAGGCAGTTGGCTGGAGGCACTGTCTTCAGTCGGTGATTTTTCTTTTTTTTTTTTTTTGTATGTAATTTTTATTGCATTTATTGGGGCGACATTGGTTAGTAGGATCATACAGGTTTCAAGCAGTCATTTCTGCGGTACTAGATCTGTGTGGCCCTGTGTGCCCAGCGCACCAGCTAAGGTCAGGCCAGCTTCTGTCACCACGTGTTAGTAGTGTCTTTGCACAGAGGGTCTCACAGGTGGCAGAACTTGATCTGGCCCATGAAGGAGAAGAAATTGGGAAAGGCAACGGGGGCATGCCAGGTGAGAGAAACACAGACAGTCAGGGCCTCTGGGTGGCCAAAGTGCAGGGAGTGTCATTATCATTCACTTGGTGAGGAGGCTGAGCGGCAAGAGGTGGGCCTGGTAATTGGTTTAGGTCTAGATTCTTGAAAGAGTCTGCACTCTTGAGGTTAGCCAAAGTGTGAACTGAGTGACGCTCTGAGTCATCATTGACTGTCCCTATCGGAGGTTATCAAAATTCATTTAAGGGTGGTGAGTCCGGCAGATTGGAGACCCCCTGGGGACAGTGCAAAGTGGCAACTGGAAAAGAATAGTGTGTCTTATCCCTTACTGGAGACTTTCAGGAAATTTAAATAGGCATTACTTCTTTTCAAGCTTAGACAGGCAAAGAGAAGTGGGGACAAAACAAAATTCAGTCAATTAGTTTTATTTAATTTCTTAAGATGCTATTCAGCTGGAAAGTAAACTTATATAAATTATAAATTAATTTTAATCACATACTTTATTATGAATACTTTAGCAGTGGGAGCAATAGCATAAATGTATGCAAAGAAGCCATAAAAGGGATTCTACTAAGAGAACATTGCCAAATATGAGAACATTACTAAACACTAGAACTAGAACACATCTATCAGAAAACACAAAATACTGTTATATTTATTCTCAGGGCAGAAGGAAAAATTGGAGTTGGGGAATAAGAATTGACTTGTAATTAGATCAAAAAAAGAAAACCCCCAAAAAACAAAAACAGAACCCCCCCAAAACAAAGAAACCAGGAGAGCGGGGCTAGGGAGAAGCATGGCAAAGGTAGGTTTCTGATCTCCCTCGAAGCCAGTAATCGTGAAGCTTGTGCCCCCTGGTCCAGCTGTTCCCTGGTACCAGGCCATCAAATGTCATACCCAGGCAAGTCTAGGCATAAATCTAGGGAAACCAGGGCTGTTGAGCCTGTTCGTCTGAGTCATCTTCCACCTCCCTTCCCACTGCCCCTTCTCCCACTGCATTTTATTCTCCCACTTCTGTTTTAGAGTAGGCTTGCCTTTTTTCTAGTCTGACCACCTTTAGTTGTAAAAATCCATACCAAACATGGTTAAGAAAAATTTCTGGTGCAGTGTTTAGAAATAAAAATAGAGCTCTTAAAGTCAATCGTTTCAAAATACAACTAATATTTTTTTGGAATTTGGAAATTATCACCGAAAACAGTTATGGTCCCTATGTGAAATGGTTTTGGTGTACAATTACAGAAGAGAAAGACAGAACTCTTTCTCTAGCAGGAATTAAAAGCATCTCTGAAATGGCTCTCCCAGAGGGCAAGGATGAATACGACTGTCCATAACCAGAGTGCCGAACACATTCCTGTTCTCCATGGCCTTTGCTTTGGTCCTTGGGCCCCCCCCCCCGCTGAAATGGGCCAAGCTGCAGTTGTCTTCTAACCCTCCACCCAGCTGTTAAAATTTTCAAACTGCAAATAACATGAGGGCATAACGTTTATTGGGCTTCTCTTTCTACTGTGATTCCATGACTTTCAAGTATGAAACACTCACGTGTGGTCATATCAATATTTTTACAAAATCAAAAAATGTTTCCTGCTCAGTGTCATGAAGTGTGACCATCCACATGGTAATTCACATCTGATTGCATTCTGTGTTTATTTTCTTCATTAAGTAATCAGTGGGCTTTATTAAACGTTAAATTTCATAGAAGAAAAGTCAGTTTCTCAATTAGGTTGTCTAAATGCGGGGGTTTTATCTGTATGTGAAGCAGATTGAAGTGAACTGAATACTCAGAATCCAGCATTAAGGAGCCATATCACTTTGTATTGAAAAATTGGAGTAGTTTTATTAAAAATTGCCCCATCCCTTCAATCCAGTGAAATTACATTCTTTTCCTAAGCATATCTGTTATATTTCTTGGTTTACACTTTATAATTTTCATGTGGATTAGCTGTAACTTTGAGAAAAGAATTTTTCTTAGGTCTCTTATGTTTGAAGTTAAATTTGAGATCTATGAATAATATGTCTTTTTTTCCTAACCATGTCATGACATTCCTACTCTCTCTTAATCTTTCAGGGTGATTCTATTTTTTTCTTTTCTTCCAGGGAAAATAGTATTTGCCAGTGAGTTTGTGTTGTCGCAGAGTTTTCTGTTAAAATTCCAGAAAATATTTATCAACTTGGTAAGTACGAGTATTGGAAAGACATTGCCAAAGGTAAATTGGAATTTTACCCTCAAGTACTTTAGTGTATATTATTATTTCACTGAAAAAAACCCAATATATGTGTTTTCTACATAGAAAAATTAGGGCATAGATAATATTAATGAAGGAAACTGTATCAGTTATCTATTCCTGTGTAAAAACAGGCCAAAACTTACTGGCTTAAAAAATTTTTTTTCCTACAGTTCTGTGGGTTGACTGGGCAGTGCTTTGGCAGGTCTCACCTGACTCACTTGGGCTTCCTTCTGCATTGACTCCAGGTGGTGTTTGTATGATCCAAAGTGGCTTAACTTGCTGAGAGTTGGTGCTGGCTGTTAGCTGGGGTACTTTTTATCCTCTATGAGGCTAGAGTTCTAGCATGACAATCTCAAGGAAGGACTGCAAGATAGCCCAATACAATGCAAAAGCACTTATTTAGCCTCTGCTTTACAGTTGTTGATGTGACATGGCCAAGCCCAGAGTCAGTATGGGAATGAGGCTTAGATGGCACCTTTTGATGAGAGCAATGGCAAAGAATTTGTGGCCATTTTGATCTACAGTGGAAACCCCCTTTGCCCTTACCCCACCCCCCTTCTAAAAACCTATCCATTTTCCTTTGTGAAAAAACCGTGATCCGAAACTGGAAAAGTATCGCCTGGCCTCCTTACCTTGGCATAGCTAAGATGAAAGCATTATATGCAAACAAAAACAAATGTCATTAATAAACAAGAGTTAAAATATAGTCACTCACATCGACTTATCATAAAATATGGTCATTATATTAACAGACATAAGTAAAGATTTATTTATTCTTTTTTAAAATCATACTTAAGATTACTGTAGACATTCTAAAGCAGAACTAGCCAATGCTGTAATTCCCATTTGTACACTGAGTTATCCTCCCAGCTAACAGCTGTGTTGAGAGGTCAGGGCAATGAATGGAAACAGAGGAAAGGAGAGCTGAGAACCACACAGGGGGCCCTAGAAAGGAACTCAACACTGACAGATAATAGCACAAGAGTGATGGCCAAAGTAGGAAGTAGCACCAGCTGGGAAAGGTAGCACTTGATGCAATAAAACGGGTATAATCAAAACCATTATGGTACAAAAACACATCTACATCTTTGTAATTTACAAAACACTTTCATATGTCTTATCACATTTGTCCTCAAGGTAACTACATAAAGTATTTGAAAAGATACTGATTTTCATTTTGCGGTTGAGTAAGATTCAAGGAGCTTCATTAACTTGTCCAAAACCACAGCACTATTAGATGGAAGAGCCAAGGTCTAAGGTTTCTAATACCCAGCTTTGTTCTTGTTTGCATTAAAACTTCATGCAAAACATAAAATAGAAAGCAGACTGAGAAATGAGCTTTGAAGTTTTACCAAACAAAATATATTCTAAATGAAAACATTGATGTTCTTGTTTGTTTTAGTAGTAATGATAGAAACCTTACATGGGACAGGATTTAGTCTCCCCACACTTCTGAACTGATGAAGAGAAAATGGGAAGCAAAACTGAAGCAAATTGAAGAAAAAGCATCGCATTATGAGCGGAACCCGCTGCCCTCGGTGTATGCCCCCAGGCTGTGCAAGCCAGAGGAGCCCTCCGCTGTCTGGCAGCTCTTTCCTCGGCAGACTCAAGCTTTTAATTTTGTCAAAAGCTGTAAAGAGGTAAATTTTTCATCTCTTACTTTATTGTAGAACTACTGTAATTTAAGATGAAAAAAAATCTATTATTTATTTCAGGCCACGTATCTACCAAAAGAATTTAGTTGTGATCTTAGTATCACATAATATAGGAAAAATATCCCTATGAATCATTAGCCATTTAGTTTATGTTAATAATGAAAATGAATATGTCTAGTGCCAATTAGTTTTAAAAAGTTGTAATGACATTTAAATGAAGTGATGCTTTGAGGAAAAGTGATCATATTTATAGGCTGAAAAATAATAGATTGACTGAGTTTTTAAAAGTAAAACTAAAACAATACTCATAGAAGTACAAGGAAATGAATGAGTGGAGGATGAGATTTTTAAGGATGAAATTAGGGAATGGAGTGGAGAATTGATTTTAAACAATAGGAAATGAAAATGTCTCAAATGTTATAGCTTAGATTTAGTAAGCTCTAGAACCTAAATCATAGTACCAAAGCATATGTATTTATCTTTCTTTCATCTCCTTTTGTGCTTTGGAGTCACAGAGTAGATTTATCTTTAACAATTTCCAACACATTAATCAAGTGGAAAGAAGTGCTTGCTATACACTAGCTTGACTCACAAATGGCATAGTGCTCAGAAATAACCAAATACAGACGTGTATTGCACATTATTTGTTTTGGGGGCATTGTGGGGAATATAAGGAAGTACAGTTGACTCTTGAACAGGCTTGAATTGTGTGGGTTCACTTTTTCCCAGATTTTTTTTCAGCATATATTGTAAATATATTTTCTCATTTTTATAATTTTCCTAATATTTTCTTTTTACTAGCTTACTTTATTGTAAGAATACAGTATGTTAAACAAGCATACCTCAATATTGTGGGTTTGGTTCTAGATTACCACAGTAAAGTATTTCAGTAAAGCTAGTTGCCATCTTTCTGGGGGTGGACGGTCTTGCCTTCAGTTTATAAAGCAGATATCTGTGAAATGTAATGAAACGAAGTGCAATAAAATGAGATGTGCCGGTAAATACACGAAATACGTGTTAATCGATTGTTTTTGTTATTGGTAAGACTTCTAATCAACAGCAGTTAAGTTTTGGGAGTCAAAAGCTACACACAGATTTCTGACTGCTGTGGGTCAGCGCCCTGACCGCTGCATTGCTCAGGGCCGACTGTTTAATGAAAAGGTGTATATATGAAACATAGCGTAAGTGTATTGTGGTTCTAATCATTGATGCTATGTAAGCCTCCACGTGCTAAAAGGTTTTCAGGAAGAGGACCCTTCTTTGCCTAGTAAGGAGAAACTCAGATCTTACCAGAATAGTTTAGGAAACATAAGGAACATTTTTCATGCTCATTCTGTGTAAACCAAATTCAGGTATCAGAAATGAAAATACTGACAGATTCATTTGATCTTGAATTAAAAAATGTATAGAGTAGTATGATTGCTGGACTTAACCAATTACCAATCTATAAAATTTATCTCAAGATTTTTAATAGGGTTGAGCAACTTAGTCCTCCTTTGATTTCTCACTCATGAAAATGGAGGTTTAGTTGCTATATAGGCTCAACACCTACCTCTGGCTAGATGGGAACAGAAGAAATTGATTATTCCTTTATTGGACAGGGCTCTCTATGGCAGCAGACATACACAGTCATATCAAGTGCCACAGCAATTAACTTTAAAAAGATTGGTTTCTCATAGGAAAGGCAATTTATAGTTACTTGTTAAAGTTAAGCATTTTAACACTTCCCCTAAGCATTTAAGATTGACTTACAAATATTCCATTAAAAAGATAGGTAACCACATGTTTTTGTATGTACTAACGAATTTACTAATATTAGCACATTCATTTATAAAGTTTAGGTAGTTTTATAAATAAGTTTAATTTCACAAACTAGCAAATAAAATTATAATAGTTAAACTAGACTGATTGAAAAGTGATTTTTCTTTTTTTTTCTTTTAAAGTTGAAATTCTAATTATTTCTGTCTTGCACACATACTACTTGAGTGACTAAAAATAAATACAAATAACCGTGTTTTGACTGGCATAGATCTAGTGATTATTTTATTGTTTTTAATAATACAAATGTACAAATTAATTTGAAAATTTGAATAGTAAAGTTCTTTATGATGAACGTTTAATAGCTATAGTTGATTTTAGATTTTCATTTTATCAATTTTTTAATATTTTTGTTTTACAAAGGATGTTCATCTATTTGCTTTGGAACACAAAGTGGGCAATGGACAACGTATTTACCTTGTAACAACCTATGTTCAATTTTGGTTTTATTATAAATCCCGGTAAGTAGTTTGTAAAGGACAACACATTAAAGTTACATTTGCTTCATCTAGTAATGTTTCTGAAATGAATTCAGGCTGAATTGGCTTTGATAGTTCTCAATCACATAATTAGTTACTACCCCTTTACTATGAGAATTAAATTCTGGAGCGTCCTTGTTATAGAAGCATTGAATTATCTCACCAGGTGTCGGGAGGAAAAAATTGTGTGTTTTGAGTTGCTGTACTGCCTATGCCACATGATGACACAATTCCCTCATCACTTTTCCTTGTCCGGATTACTGCAAACTTTGTATTTGTGCAGGAAGCCATCCAGACTTCACTGAGCACAAGTTATCATTTACTTAAGTCAGCATCTGTTCTTACTAACCTTTGTTAAAGTCATACCTCTTGAAGCCAGGACGAATGTAACTACAAACATGAGCATTGAAAGCTCTTTCAAGTCAGGTGATTCCAAATGTTTTTAACAAATTTTTAAAATATGATTTTCTGAATGAAAATAAGTAAATTAAAAATTCTCATTAAAAAACCCTGGCTGGTGTGGCTCAGTGGATTGAGCAGCAGCCTGCAAACCAAAGGGCTGCAGGTTCAGTTCCCAGTCAGGGCACATGCCTGGATTGTGGGCCAGGTCCCTGTTTAGGGGCTTGTGAGAGGCACTGGTCGATGTATCTCTCACACATTAATGTTTCTCTCCCTCTCTTTCTCCCTCCCTTCCCATCTCTCTAAAAATAAATAAATAAAATCTTTTTTAAAAATTAAAAAAAATTCTCATTAAAAAGCTCATGGGATCCCAAGAATATGTCCTTCTGGGATCCAGTTTGAGAAAGAAAGTTCTCAGAATTGTTTCATGGTGCACCAAAAACAAATATAGAAGGGTTACACAATATCAAAATCATTTGTGAGTAAGTAACAGAATGAAGTTGAACGTATTTTCCAGTTAAATAATGTTACAGAATATGATTGTTAGATCTGTTTGATGGAAACTCTTAACACTGTGGTCCATAAACCTGTGGTGAGTAGTGTTTACTGCATGATGTTTTCATTATGTCATATTTATATGTAATTAAAATAGTTATCATAGTATCTTGAGATATAAAATCAAGTTCTGTGATTTAAAAGTTGTAAGATATAAACCTAACAATCATGAATTACTCATTTCAGAAAAAATCTCTTACACTGCTATGAAGTGATTCCTGAAAATGCTGTTTGCAAGCTCTATTTTGATTTGGAATTTAACAAATTTGCCAATCCAGGAGCTGATGGAAAAAAGATGGTTGCATTACTCATTGAGGTAAATTATAGGCTTGGGTTTTTTTTTTTCCTTATATCCATCTGTCCCCTTTTATTCTTATTCAGTAAGTGAATCCAGCTTATGTAGTACATAGATTCTGTTTCTGTTGCTACTCTTCCTTTTGACATTCATTTCTTGATACTGCTTCCCTGAGTAAACTTGTAAAAAGGAGGAAGGTTTAGTTTATGTTCATACATTTTGTAATATCACCATATCCAGTAAAAAAAAGCTTTGAGAAAGGTGGCAGTTGAGGAATTTTCTGTTTTACATTATAAGTAGCTGACTCTGGTAAAGATTAGGCAAAGTAATTTTTACTGTAAAAATTGTGTATTGGGATGAACTGTAAGAAAATATCGATTAAAAATAGTATCTGAATTTTTGAGCTGGCAGGAATTTTGGAAATTATTTTGTCTTGTACCACACAATATTGTGAGTCATAAGAAATACTTGTATATATTTGCTCATTCAGATAATCAAAATAATGTCTCTCACATATATTTGGTCCTCACCCCAGTCTTTGGTTCACAGGCTCCCTAGCCTTTGGAATTCCTTGGTGTTGAGGGCCACAGAGGTGGTTTCTGTTGTGTGAAAGAGGTGACTGTTGGAAGTACCCAGGGTTGGGAGTTGGAAAAGCACACCTGCCGACTGTGTTGGCTCTTTCTGTGTTTTATTTTAAGTTTATTTGAAAACTGTATGCAAATATGGGCTTTTAAAAAATCATGTTATATATATTTCTTCTGGCTTTGAAGCAGAAGAAATACACGTAAGTCCCTTCCCAAAAAAACAGTAACAGCGAAAAGTTATGGTTTTCTTACAATAGTCATTAGGCCCTTAAAAATAACTTTAAATGTCTTTGATTATAATTTTAGCATATGTCCTACCAAAGCGAGGACTTATTTTGTTATAGTTGGTAAAGTGTATTTACTTTTGAAGTTTAATTATGTTTTTAATAATTCATAGATACTGACTTTTTTCCTGGTGTGTAATACACTTCTGGGTAAGGTATGATTTATTATGGTGGACTCCATGTGACTGACAAGGAACTAAGATCAGAGAGTTTCACCGGCACTTCAATCTAGCAATATTGTTAATGAAGAAGCGCTACCATGTGTTAGAAACCAGAAACACTACTAACGAATTAGCACCAGTGTAAACCCCATTGGTAACACAGGTTAACAAACACTGGGGTGGCAAAGATCATGAAGGTGTTTAAGATTTTTTTTCTCCTGATTTTTTGTTTAATTTTATCAAAATTAGTCTAACAACTCATCTCCTACATCAGCAAAAGTTGGAAAGAAGTGTAGAAATATGAGTTTAAAATTATACATCATTTTAAAAAATAAAATTACACATCATTTTTACTTAACATGTTCACTTTATTGGTAGAAGTCATAGGATTATTTTATTTAATATAACTTTCATAAATTATTACATTGAAATTAATTTTATTTGTTGGTTACTTTGTAACAAGTATATAACCCAGTTATATTTCTACCTCTGAGGAGGAAGAAATTAGCTTAGCTCTTATAGTAACAGATGGCTAATAATTACTAGTGATAATAAATAATGCCTTTTGATTCAATGACTTAACTGACAGATTTCAGATTGCCACTTCTGCCAACTGGAATGAGTTCTGGTGCTAGAGCATGTTATAAAACTGTATTGACAGGTAATATTGCTCAAATTATTTTTAACTTCTGGATTTTGAAACTTAAATACAGGGTGGGGCAAAAGTAAGGTTTACAGTTCATATGGAAAATAATACAATAATTAATAAATAATAATACAAGAATAAACTGTTCCACATCTCACAACTGTAAACTTGCTTTTGCCCCACCATGTATTTAAATAACTTAAATTTTTATTTAAAGTTTAACTTGGAAAGGAGAACTTAGGAGATTCTGATTACTTTTATTACCTAGTTACTCAGTCAGTACCGCTCTAAAGTATAAAAGTAGACTTCATTCATTTTAAAATTTTTTGAATAAAATTTTATTCATTATCAAAATTTTTTCAGCCTCAACTAAGTGCCACTGTACCTAGGTACTAGAAATGCAATGGTCAGCCCAAAGAGACATGATTTCTGCCTTCATCAAATTTGTAGTCTAATGGAGGATAGTAGGATCGATTTAGCTGCCCTACTAAAGACCTTGAATTCAAGTAGTTTAAACAAGATAGAAACTTATTTCTCATGTAATATCTGGATGTGGCTTCCTTTTATTAGAGGCTAGCCTTGTTGCTTTATTATTCCTAAGACACTGCCCGTTTTTACATTGTTCAAGATGGCTCACCGTCACTAAGTCCACGTGCTAGTCAGTAGGAAATGGAGACGGGCCCACTTGCTGCTTGCCTTTTAAGGTATAACTTGGAAGTATCACACTGTCCTTCTGCTCACATCCCATTGGCCAGAACTTAGTCACATGGCCTTGCCTTACTGCAAGGGAGACTGGGAAATGTGGTCTTTAATCCCGGTTCGATTTCTACAATAGAAGGAGAAAACAGTGAGGTGTATAGCCTTGGTGATGCAGAGGAAATGAATGTCAAAATCACAAATTAACATAAAATTGTAGCTTTGTGAGTACAACAAATAGCGGTAAAGTTTATAGGGGGAATTTGATGTAGATGGGAGTGACTTCTTTTGAGAAATTGAGCATTTACTGAAGAGAGCAGGGATCAGAGAGCATGGGGGAGTGCTAGAATAATGCCAAAACAAATAATACATACTGTTTGTTGCATAACTATTAGGTATGTGCTTGGCAGTTTATAAACATTTTAACCCTGGATGTTTTAGTATCTTCATTTTGAGTAACTTCTTTTTGCAAAAGAGAAGACAGGCTTCAGAAGTGGCCTGTCTTATAGCTGCACAGCTAACGCTTTTGAGCAGTTACATGTGCCAGGCACCGGGCTACCTCTAGACCCTCCTTTTCTCTTTTCCTCCTTCAAACAGTCCCAAAAGTTAGGTCCTCTTATTATGCCGCTGTGCAGTTGAGGAAGGTAAGGTTTGCACTTGACCAGAGTCACAGCTGTTAAGTGGCAAAGCCAGACTCAAACCACTCGTATCTGACTCCAAATCCCGGGCCCCTGACCGGCGCCTGCCGCCGTACTGTGGAGCAGCTCCAGGGGCTGCTGCTCGGAGGCGGCTTTGGGCTCCATGTGCCTGAGGGACCTTCTGAAACTAAAAGTATCAACAATGGGACTAGTGACTTTTTAACGCACAGATTATATGTAAAGAGATGCTTAAAAAGAAGTATTTTTATTGTGACTTTAGAAGACATTAATGTGTAAGTTAAATTATTCAAATTCTAAGAGGCCTTTCATCCTGAGAGCCTACGGATTTTGAATAAGACATATATAATTTAAATATATATAATTCAATACATAAGTTGATAAAATTGTATAATAAATATTCTGATAGTAAATCAAAATATGAGTAAAAAATAAAATTTAAAAATTTAAAAATGAGTTATACCAAGATATTTTAATTTTTCTCATGGAAAATTTTAAAACAAATTTTAAAATATTATTTAAAATATGTTTTACTTGTGTTTTTTAGCATGTTTGTAAAGCACTTCAAGAATTGTACAGGGTTAACTGTTCAGCCAAAGATGTTTTCAACTTAGATTCCAGCACTGATGAAAAGTTTAGCCGCCATTTAATATTTCAGCTCCATAACGTGGCATTTAAAGATAACATTCATGTTGGTAAGTATACTGTTTTTTAACCAGTCATGGAGTTATAGTAAAAGCTCATAGTTTCCTTTTCATAAGTTCTGTTATTATATGTCAGGTTTTATGGTTGTTAACCTTTCATAAACAGTGAAACGTGATCGATCACATTTTTAGGATTTCCTTTAATTGTAGACCTATCTTATTCTAGACACATTGGGACACAGGAGCCCACCTGCGATACCCTTGCTATCGGTGCCTTTGGGTGTCGATGCTGGGATGGCTGTGTGTGCCCCGCTGCTCGTTTCTGCTCCAACAGGAGTCAGTTTGGAAGTTTTCTGGTTAAGGGGCCTAATGCAAGTCTTACCTGTGGTACCGCCGATCTGGATTTCTGACCTTTGTGGAAGCCTTAGCGTTTAGAATCTGAGAACTGGGGGCTTGGTTTCCAGGTGACACCCAGGAAGGCTTGTTTATTGTTCCGCACCAAACCTTAGGGTTCAGAGGGAGTCTCCATGTATAAACTTGAAAACGTAACCAGAGTATTGTTTCTGGATTGGAAATTTAGAGAGAGAGTCCCAGGTATAAAATGAAGTCAGGTCAAACGGAAACAAGTAGGCGGAATGGGAACACCAAAAACCAAGGTCTAAACAGAAGTCACAGTCCTGAGTGTTTATCAAGCAGGGGCAGAGCAGATGTTTCTGAGTTCAAACAGCAGACAAGTCCCTGAAGTTCAGGTGACGGTAACCCATTTCAGAACTACAGGGCCTGACAGTTTCCAGGGTGCCTAGGGAGAAGGGCATGAACATCGTCACTCAAGGGCTGGCATAAAAGTCAGGAACCTGGTGTACTGTGTGCCTGGGCTCCTCATCATCTCCCTGTTTTCTGTTGGCTTAGTTGTGCATCGGTTCCCTGGTCTCTCTCCATCCCTTAGGTGGAGCGACTGTGGACTCCATTCTTGTGCCTCTGGTTGCCAGTCTGTCACCTTGCTTGCCATCCGCTGCCATGGCTCCAGTTACCATCTACATTTTGATGGCTGTCAAAACTTTATCTTCAGCCAAGGTTACTGTTTTTGACACTGGATGCATATAGTCAACTGCTATGAAACATCCCCACACAGACACTTCAAACTCAACACGACCTAGACCAAACTCTAAACTCATCTTTCCCCTAAAACTTGCTGTTTCTCATGTGATGTGTATATTGATGACTGTATCACCAACCACTCAGTTACCTGAGTAGAAGTGGTGTTCTCTCTGACCTCTGTATGTCTTGCTGTTTACTCATTTAGTCAGCTGGCTGGAGTGATCTGATGACTTCTCTAGGGTGCCTCAGACCCTTCAAGCACAGTGCGTTGCCCTCAGGAAAAAGTCCACGTCTTAGTTTGCACAATGAGGCCCACTGCGCCAGCCTCATCTCACCATCCGGCACTTTTCGCCCTGTCCTTTACTTAGCTGCCAGCAGGGCCATGTCTCCTCTGTCATGGGGCCTTTGCAGTTTCTAATGCTGCTGTCTGAATGGACCTGGTCTGGTAAGACTCAATGCAGATATCATCTGAGAAGCCATTTCCGTCAAACCTAAGACTTAGGTGGGTTAGTGTTTCCTCTGGGTTGCAGGGAGAACCCAGTTCTTACTGTGTCAAAGCCCTGACACAATTCACCACTTCCTGAGGTAATTTCCTGTTCGTTGGGTTTTTTTTTGTTTGTTTTGGTCTATTCCGCTTGATGTGTCTTTGGGGTAGGGACTATTTCTTATTCACTACTGTATTTTTAGAGCTTATTACATGATAATATCTTTATCAATAATATTAATAATGTAACAGCAGAAGCAGCAGTAATAAATACAAGTAGGCATTTAATAAATATTTGTTGAACAAATGACTGAATCTGAAGTGGGCCCTGCTGTAGGGTTGGAGGCAGAGTCCTAAGCAAGATATTTCTTGGAATCATGTTTACCCCTCATAGTGTGCGCTACAAGTCCTACCACAAGGCTAAAAATTGAGATGGGTTGCTACGGAAGAGGGGAGAACAGAAATTTGTCAGATAATCAGTGGTCCCCACTATGTACATTAGCTGGCAGCAGACGCATTTACGCTGGGCTGTAAATCAAACGCATCACACAGACCAAGGTAAGAAAGGCTTTGCTGTCAGAGCAACATAAGCAAAGGTGTGGAGATAGGCATTTGTGACTGACTAGGGGACCAGGGCCGGGTCCAGGGTGGCTGGGATGAGAAACGCAATCGGACCTGATCGGCGGGATGCCCTCTGCGGGCTCTGTCCTCTGAGGTTAACGCACTGCCAGAACGAGAGGTGCAGAGGTTATGGAGCAGTCCAACATTTCCCCTTCAGTTCCATCATTGCATCTCTTGGTGACATTCTTAGTTCCTATCGTTAGCCTTTCAGAAAGGAGTATTAGGGTAAGTGTAACGCGTCACAGAAGGTTAACAAAATGTATGCACTGGATCTGCCTAAAAGACTCTTCTGCCTGCCTGCCTGCCAGAGGACCTGACATTTCTGTGACTGATATGTTCTTTTCAGTTATTTCCAGCCAATAACAGTGTCCCTGTGTTAAGGAGGTGAGGGTGAAAATGTCGGGGAAGGCGAGTAGACAGCATAGTCGTTTGTGGGAAGCCCGTATTAGTGTGGGTGCCAGTTACACTGTCACGCCCTGCCCAGATTGACTCCCTGCCAAAGGGCCAAGGCCACTGTGGCCTCCTTAGTGCTACGTGTGCAACTGCTTCTGCAGTCATGGCCCCACTTCGCTTACTGCCTGCCATCGAGTAGGTGTAACCTTACATTTCAAGGGAAATTAACCTTATCATTTTATGTTTGTATTGCTTTGTTGTACTTTGATAGATGGTGATTTCTTTCCACTCAGCATTCACCTATCTCCCTCATTCCAGAAATAATCACGTCTGTGTGTCATTTCAAGGATCAAATGTTTTACTTCCATTTTAATGTTTAGTGTTTTATAAGACAGTAGATTTGTTTGAGTAGGGGAGTAATTAAATTTAGTTTGGAGAAAGATTTTTTTAAAAACTTAGAGCATGTATATCATGACTTCAGGGATCAAGCTGTCTGTAAATAAAGTGACAAACCCAAACTATAGCAGTTTTAACGATTAAAATTAAAGTTTTTTTTTATAGTATTGCATTTCTCTAGCATTGTTTACGTGAAGCAATTTAGCCAAATTACTTGATTTTATGGTATAAATAATACGGTGGAACCTTGGTTCTCTAACTTAATTCGTTCCAGAAAACTGTTCAAGCAGCGATTTTTTCAAAAACCGAATCTTTTTTGTTGCCCGAGATACAAATATCAGCATGAGAGGGTTGCTGGAGGGAGAATGGAGACCCGAAGTTTTATTAGACAACTGAGGCATTTTTTTTCGTGAACGACTTGGTCAAGAACCAAACTGAGAACCAAGGTGTTTGAGAACTGAGGTTTGACTGAATATGACAGTTGGAAGATGTTCCAAATTGTCATACTACCTATTCTTGGTAAATATAAGACCATCAATATTTAGAGCCCTTAGAATAAATGTTCAAATATACTAAATGTATTCAATTGCTTTTGTTCTGACTTGACTTATGAGGCCCGACTCATCTCTTGACCAGTTACAGGATGGGCGGGAAGAGCGGGCGTTGAACTGGTGGCTGTGACTGTCAGAGCTCGCAGGGCCTGCGTCGGCTCCTCAGACACTGGCGGACATCCTGGCTCAGGGAGAATGTGGCAGAGGTTCTTGAGGGTTTCTGTGCATTATCTTGGCAGCACCATTTACACACATAAACTTTTCATTCTTTAACCATTGATTGTAAAGATAAATTTTAGTCAGTTCATGTATGAATGCAAGTTGCGTTTTTTTGGTGATAGTACTTTGGCTCAGTCCCATGCTAGCAACACTGACACAACTCAAATTAACCTTCCCTTCTAAGATGGTTTGTTTACAAGTGACAACAAGTTCCCCTGTCAGTGGGAATTGAAAAGTACAAGATTGCACAAGAGGAAGGAAGGAAAGGCCTGTTACTGTTTGTGATATCAACTCAGTTAAAAAAAAAAAAAGCAGCAGCAGCAGCTTTACTGTGTGAATTGTCATGTGTAGATTTGTGCCTAGATCTTAAGTTATAGTTTGTGAAAAAGAATAATTAAATCATAACTTTTTCCGTAGGTAATTTTGTGAGAAAAATTTTGCAGCCTGCTTTTCATTTAATTGCCAGTAAGGATGATGAAGATGATGGTGGGATTCCAGAGACAGCAGGCCATGGATTTTCCCACTTTTCTGAAACACCAGTTAAACAAGGAACTTCCTGCAGCAAAATGTTCACAGATGAGATAGGAGAGAGCTGGACAGCTAATTCACAGAAACTGGAGAGGCTGGGATCGGCTAAGCCAAGCAGTCCAGATCTTTCATTTTTAGTTGTGAAGAATACCACAGGAAAAAAGTGTCTTTTGGTAGATCTAGGTAAGTGACATTGCCAGCTCTCTACGAGACTGTCCTCGTGTACTTCTGTGAGCGACGTGAGTACCAGGCTGGCCCGAGCTCCTGGAGGAGTGGTTGTGCGGGCTGCTGCCCTGACATGTCCAGAGGGTTCCAATCAGGGGCATCTTGGCAGAGCGCAGTTGGATCAGCACTCTCCAACACTGCTGAGAGGGTTAACTTGATGAAATAAATGCTAAAGACAGACTCACTAGGAAAATAGCACTCTCACGGTGGCCAAATACGGCTGGTGTTCTCTTCACTGAAGAGCTTCGAGGCTTTCCAAATGCAAGTCACACCGGTAGCTTCTCCAGCCAGCTGTGCTCTCTCCTACCCCGAGGGCTCCTGATCTCTGAAAAAGGGCGGGGCGACCAGCCTTCAGCCTGGTTAGGGAACATGTATCCCAGTCAGGATTCCCCATTTACCCAGCCTCAGTCTGGTATGCTGAAGCTCGTTTTTATATTGTGGTTCGAGCTTGTGATTTGAAAAGCTGTAAAAGCAATGTTTTCGCCATCGACTGCTAAAGCAACTCAGAGAGGTTCAAGGTCTTACAGTTCAGGGAAAGTAGGTTTAATTATAGGCAAGATGGGCAGGGAAGTATTCCTGTTGATTTGTGTATCTTTGTGGCACTCCTAACTGCCATGTGCCATCATTTGGAAATATAGTCAGGTAAGTGCAACGTACTGGCTTGGCTGTGACCAGACCTGTGTGTTACCAGTAAAACCACCTCTCCAAGTTGGACTCACATGTAAGAAACTAGGGAAAATGCCCCTCAGGAAGTTGATTCAGAGAGAGCCCAATAGCCAGTTACTACTCCACCTCCAGCACTGCCATGTTAAAGACCCTAAACAAAATAGCCCATTCACGACAGTTTTAGCCTTGAAAGTTAGGTTACTGTACTAGCAAAGAAATTTCTCTGATATGCCTAAAAGGAATATTACGATACCATACCCAGATTAACTTATGTAACAGACCATGGGAAAGCCATTTCCTAATGCATCCTTCAAAAAGTTCAGAGGATTAATAGTACATGCCAAAATTAAAAAAAAAAAACATTTCTATTATAATATTCAAACAGAAACATGCATAATTTATGAGTGTACAGGTCAGTGAGTTACTAGAAAATGAACATATCCCTGTCACCACACCATCCAAGACAAGAACTAGATGACCAGGGCCTCCTCCATGCCCCTCCCAGTCACTACCCCTCCTCCTCCCTAGGGAGAGGTAATCACTAGTCTATCCTCTAACACCATACATTAGTTTTGCCTACTTTTGAACTTTTTATAATTAGAATCATATAGTGTGTGTTCGTGGCATGCCTTTCCGCTCCCTTAATGGTGTCTTTGATTAAGCAAGTTGTTAACTTTAAACAGTGGTCATCTAACTTACCAATGTTTACTTTTTTGGTTAGTGATCCTTGTATCCTGTTAAACATTTCCTATGCCAAGGTCATAAATATACTCTACTTAGCTTCTAGAATCCTTAGCTGTTTACTTATTTTTATCTTTTATATAAACCTACAATCCACTTGGTATGGATTCTTGCTTACTGGGTGAAAAGGAGTCAGAATTCACTTTTTTCTGCTATGGCCAGGTGGCTCGATCAGGGCATATACCCAAGTTCTGGGTTTGGTCCCCAGTCGGGGTGCATGTGAGAGGCAACTGATTGATGTTTCTCATGTTGACATGCTGTCTGTCTGTCTCACTCTCTCTCAAATCAATAAACATCCTTGGTGAGGATTAAAAAAATTTTACTTTTTTCCTATGTGGATATCCATTTGCCTCAGTACTATTTGTTGAAATAACTGTCCTTTTTCTAAAAGGACATCTTTGTCATAAATCAAGTGTCTGTATATGTTTGGTTTATTTCTGGGCTGTGTCCTGTTCCATTGTTCTTTTAATCTATTGTTGTGCCAGTACCACAATTGTCATAGTTAATATAGCTTTTCCAAGAGTCTTGATATCCAATAGAATAAGTCCTCTAACTTTGTTTTTTTGAAATTTCTTGGCTGTTCTTGACCATTTGCTTTTTCTATTTAAATTTTAGAATCTGCTTGTCAGCAATCTATAGACCTGGGGAGAACTGACATTTATGATACTGAGTGTTCTAATCCATGAACATGGTTTGTCTCTCTTAGATGTTCTTAAATTTCTCTCAATAATGTTTTTAATTTTCTGAATAGAGATCTAACATCTTTTGTTAGATTTATTCTAGATATTTGATATTCATTTTGTTTTAAACAACAGATGTTTATTTCTCACATCCTGGAGGCTGGAATGCAAGATCAGGGTGCCAGCAGGGTCGATTCTGGTGAAAGCCCTGTCTCTGGTTTACAGATGACAGTAGTCTCATTGTCCCCTCACATGGCTAAGAGAGACAGAGAGACCTGATGCTTTGGTGCCTCCTTCGCCTCTGAGATTGGACACCACAAATCCTCACTGCCTTGCAAACTCTCCCATAGTCTCAGAC
The DNA here is from genome assembly GCA_004026545.1 of Mormoops blainvillei. NCBI lineage: Eukaryota > Metazoa > Chordata > Mammalia > Chiroptera > Mormoopidae > Mormoops > Mormoops blainvillei. Next base: position 19,452 of record PVJD01006201.1, read on the forward strand.
TTTTCTACCACATTTGTTCAGCGTTTCTACTTATTTATCATAAGTAAGGGTTGCCCTAAAATGCTCTATTTGCTATTTCTGGATGTAGCATTCTTCTATGCCAATCCCAATTTATATCAGATGTAAACAAAAGCAATATATAAAGTGATCTTTCTTTTTTAAAAAAATTAATTTTTGTTTGTCTGAAGGTGCTTTTCTTCATCTTCATTTTATTGTTTTTTAAATTAAGGTATAATTGATATACAACATTAGTTTGAACTGCATAGCATAATGATTCGATATTTGTGTATATTACAAAATCATCATAGCAAATTTAGTTAACATCCATCACTGTACGGTTACAGAAATTTTTCTTGTGATGAGAACTTTTACGATCTATTCCCTTAGCAGTTTTCAAACATGCAGTACAGTAATATTACCAACTATAGTCTCCATGCTGTACTTACATCCCCAGGATGTATTTATTTTACAGCTGGATGTATATATCCTTTGACTCCCCTCACATCCCCAGTGGCCCGCCTCCCACCTATGACAACCAGCAGAGGTGGCTGTTTCCTGTATCTGTGATTTGGGGTTTTTATTTATTTTATACTCCACATATAAATGAGATCATATGATATTTGTTTTTGTCTTTTTCATTTAGCATAATGCCTTCAAGGTCCATCCACGTTGGCACAAATGACAGTATTTCTTTGTTTATTTTGGCTGAATAGTATTCCATTGTATAGTAGCCCCCACTTATCTGATGGGGACATGTTTCAAGACCCGAGTGGATGCCTGAAACTGCAGATAATACTAAACCCTATATACGAGGTCTGTCCAGGAGGTATCCAGCCATGTAATATGAAAAAGAGACATTTATTGAAGATACAAGATATAAGAAACAAGAAACACTGTACATAGGACAATGCCTCAGTCCCCTTGAAAGCAGGCACCTTGGGACCACACACAATTCTCCCAGTTGCCATCAACTCCCGTCTTATTTTCCTGAATCTCATCAGTCGTCTGAAATCTCTTCCCTTTCAAAGGTGATTTTAGTTTTGGGAAAAGCCTGAAGTCCAGGACACCAAATCTGGGTTGTAGTAGAGTTGAGTCACCTGAGTGATTTGATGTTTTGCAAAACGATTGCATGAGATGTGATGCATGAGCAGGCACGTTGTCGTGACAAAGCTGCCAGTCACCAGTTGCCCATAGCTATGGCCTTTTGAATCTCTAAATAGTTCCCATGGAGGAATGTTCAAGCTTAATGCAAAATGTGACGTGGATTCATGGCTCTACTTGCTCAGTAATTTTGAATGTGACAGCCACACAGTACACATGCTCACTCAGTGGTGTCTACTGCCCTCACTGAATAGTACAGTGAAGTCATTTTTCACGCATGTGCATTCTGGTCCGCTCACCTTGGTTGCCAGGTTACATCAGTGTCATGCAAACCATTCTCGTTATATTAACAAAGACTGGACGTTTTCTGGACAGACCTCATATACTACGTTTTTTTTTCTATACCTGAATACCTATGATCAAGTTTAATTTATAAATCAGGCACAGTAAAAGATTAACAACAATAATAGCAAAATAGAACAATTATAACAATATACCAAATTTACATGAATGTGGTCTTTCAAAAATCTTACTGTCCTCACCTTTTCACTTAAATGAAGGGCTGTATGGCTTTTCTTTGGCATAGCTAAATTGCCATCATCACTATTGTGGTCTGGGGCCATTATTAAATAAAGTAAGTCTTATTTAAACACAAGCACTGCAGTCCTGCGAATCTTGATCTGATAACCAAGATGTACAAAGTGAATGTGAAAGGAATGACTCATGTCCCTAGCAGGACGTGGCAGGGTGGCGTAGGATTTCATTGGACTACTGAGACTAGTACGCAATTTAAAACTTAAGAATTCTTAATTTCAGAGATTTGCATTAATATCCTCAGAATACAGTCAACCACGGATAACTGAAACTGCAGATAAGGGGAGACTACTGTATGTATGTACCATGTTTTCTTTATCCATTCATTCGTTAATGGACACTCAGGTTGTTTCCATATCTTGGCTATTTGTAAATGCTACCATGAGAATGGGGACACATATATCTTCTTGAGTTTCTGTTTTCATTTTCTTCAGATAAGTAGCCAGAAATGGAATTACTGGATTATATGGTAGGTCTATTTTTAATTTTTTGAGGAACCTCCATATTGTTTTCCATAGCGGCTGTACCACTTTACATTCCCACCAACAGTGCAGAGGGGTTCCTTTTTCTCCAGATCCTCACCAGCACTTGTTATTTCTTAATCTTTTGATAATAATTCTAACAGGAGTGAGGTTATATCTCATTTGTATTTCCCTGATGATTAGGATATTGAGCATCTTCATGTACCTGTTGGCCATCTCTGTGTCTAATTTGGATACATATCTATTCAGAGCCTCTGCCCATTTTTAATGGGACTGTTTGGGTGTATTTTCTTTTTTGCTTTTTGCTATTGAATTATGAGTTCTTTAAACATTTTGGATATTAACCCCTTATCAGATATGTGATTTGCAAATATTTCTGCCATTCAGGAGGATGCCTTTTCATTTTGTTGATGATTTCTTTTGCTGTGTAAAAGCTTTTTAGTTTGACATAGTCTCAGTCATTTATTGTTTTTGTTGCCTTTGCTTTGGTGTCAAATCCAAAAAACCATTACCAAGACTGATGTCAAGGAGATCACTGCCTGTGTTTTCTTCCAGGATTTTATGGTTTCCTGGAAACCATACAGGTCTTACACTCATTTTGAGTTAATTTGTATGGTGTAAGATAGTGGTCCACTTTCATTCCTTTGCATGTAGCTATTCAGTTTTCTTAATGTCATTTATTGAAGAGACCTTCATTACCCCATTGTGTATTCTTGGCTCCTTTGATGTAAAATAATCGACCATGTATGTGTGGGTTTATTTCTGGGCTCTTTCCTCTGTTCCATTAAGCTATGTGTCTGTTTTTATTGCCAGTCTCACCCTGTTCTGATTGCTGTAGCTTTGTTCACAGAGTTTGAAGTCAGGGAGAGTGGTGCTTCCTGGCTTGCTCTCTCTCAAGATTGCTTTGGCTATTTGTTGGGGGTGCAGGAAGGTTGTGGTTCCGTAAATTTTAGGATTATTTGCTCTATTTCTTTGAAAACTCTCATTGGAGTTTTTATAGGGATTGCAGTAAATCTATAGATTGTTTGGGGTAGTATAGGCATCTTAACAATATTAAATCTTCCAAACCATAAGCATGGAAAATCTTTCCTTTCTTTTGTCTTAATTTCCTTCATCAATGTCTTACAGTTTTCGGTGTACAAGTCTTCCTCCTCCTTGCTTAAATTTATTCCTCGATACTTTATTCTTTTTGATGCAGTTGTAAATGGGACTGTTTTCATAATTTCTCTTTCTGGTAGTTTGTTATTAATGTATAGAAATGTAACAGATTTCTGTATGTTGATTTTGTATCCTGCAACTTAACCAGATTCACTTAGAGTTGTCATAGTTTTTTGGTGGAGTCTTTATAGAGTTTTTCTACATATAATATCATATCATCTGCAAATAGAGTTCTACTTCTTCCTTCTCAATTTGGATGTCTTATTGCTTTCTCTTGCCGTATCACTCTGGCTAGGCCTTCCAGTACTATGTTGAGTAAGTGGCAAGAGTGAGCATTCTTGTCTCATTCCCATCTTAGAAGAAAAGCTTTTAGCTTTTCCTGAGTATGACGTTATCTGGAGGCTTGTCATATATGGCTTTCACTATGTTGAAGCACATTCCCTCTACACTCACTTTCTTGAGAGTTTAGCCATAAGTGGATGTTGAAGTTTGTCGGTTGTGGGGTTTTTTAAATGTGTTTATTGAAATGATAATATGATGTTTATCCTTTATTTTGTTAATGTAGTATATCACATGATTTGGTCTTTTGATACTGAACCATCCTTGCATCCCTGGAATAAATCTAACTTGATCATGGGCTATGATTCTTATAATGCATTGCTGAATTTGGTTTGCCGATACTATTTTGAAGGTTTTTACATCAATGTTATCAGATATATTAGCCTGTAATTCTGTTTTCTTGTGAACCCCTTGTCTGGTGTTGCTATCAGGATGATGCTGGCTTTGTAAAATGAGTTTGTAAATGTTCTCTCCTCTTTATTTTTGGGAAGATTTTGAGAAGTATTGGTATTAATTCTTTGAATATTTGGTAGAATTTAAATTTAAAGCCATTTGATCCTGGACTTTTATTTGTTGGGAGGTTTTGGATTACTGATTCAGTCTCCTTACTAGTAATCAGCCATTCACGTATTCTATTTCTTCATGACTCAGTCTTGGAAAAGGTTATATATCTCTAGGAATTTATCCATTTATTCAAGATTGTCCAGTTTGTTGGCATATGATTATAGCAGTCCCTTAAGAACCTTTGTATTTCTGTAATATCAATTATAATGTCTTCTCTTCCGTTTCTCACTTGAGTCCTCTCGCTCCACTCGTGAGTGTAGCCAAAGGTTGTCTATTTTATCTTTTTAAAAATCCAGTTCTTGGTTTTATTGATCTTTTCTATAGCCTTTTTGGTCCCTGTTTCATTTATATCTGCTCTGATCTTTGTTTTTCCTTTTTTCTACTAACTTTGGACTTCAATTTTCTGTTTTTAGTTCTTTGAGGTACAAAGTTTTGTTTCTTGAGGGAGGCATTTATCATTATGTTCTTTGTGCTGCACTTGCAGCATCCGTAGTTTTGGTATATTGTGTTTACATTTTCATTTGTCTCGGGATTTTTTTCTCTTTTGAGTTTTGTTGACCCTTTGGTTGTCCAGTAGCATGTTGTTTAATTTTTACATATTTTTCAATTGTCTAGTTTTCTTTTTATAATTGATTTCTATTTCACATAATTGTGGTTGAGAAACTTGCTCGATGTGATTTCTTAATTTGTTAAGACTTGTTTTTTGCCCTGTTTTTAAAGTATGATCTGTCCTGGAGCATATTCCATATGCACTTGAGAAGGAATGTGCATTGTGTTGCCTTAGAACGCAGTGTTCTGTATATGTCTGTTATGTCGATCTGATCCAAAGTGTCATTTCAGGCCAGTGTTTCCCTGTTGTTCTTTTGGATGGTCTATCCATTATTTATGTAAGTAGGTATTAATTTCCCATACTATTATTGCTATGCTGTATATTTATTTCTTTAGGTCTATATCTATTTCCTTTATATATTTTTGTGCTCCTGTGTTGGTTGCATAAAAATTTACAAATATTGTATCTTCTTGTTGGATCGACCCCATTATCATTAGGCAATGCCTTGCTTTGTCTTGCCATAATCTTTGTTTTAAAGTCTATTTTGTCTGATGTCTAAGTATAGCTACCTCAGTTTTCTTTTGGTTTCCATTCATATGAAATGTTTTTCCATCCCTTTAGTTTCAGTCTGTGTGTGTCCTCACATCTGAAGTGAGTATCTTGTAGGAAGCATATAGATGGGTTTTGATTTTGTATCCATTCAGCACTTTTGTCTTTTGATTGCAGTTTTTAGTCCAGTTACTTTTAAGGTTATTATTGCTGAGTATGTACACACCACCATTTTGTTTTCTGGCTGTTTTGTAGTTCCTTTCTACTTTCACTCTTTCTTTGTGGTTTGGTGATTTTCTTTGATAGTATGCCTAGATTTCTTTCTCATTATCTTTTGTGTATCTACTCTAGGTTTTTGCTTTGTGGTTACTACAAAGCTTACATGAACAACTTATATTGTATTATTACAAGATATATTAAAGTAACAAGTTTGAATGCATCCTAAAGTTCTTCATGTCTATTCCATCCATGTTTTGTTTCTGATGTCATATTTTACATTTTTATCTTGTGTATCCTTTAATTACTGTACTTAGCTATTTTTGCTACTTTAAAAAATTTTCATACTTGCTAAGTGATTATTAATCCAGTACTTTTTACTACATATTTACCTTTACTAGTGTAATTTATGCTTTCATGGGTTTTCCTATTATGAATTAGTGCCTTTTTTCAGCTTTAAGAAGTCCCTTAAACATTTCTTGTAACGTTTGTTTAGTGGTGATGAACTCCTTGAATTTTGTCTGTCTGGAAAACTGTCCTTTAATATGAACAATAACTTTGCCAGTGTTGGGGGAAAACCCCAGTCTAAATTTAGGGTGGACTGCAAAGAACAGACAAGTGGCCTTATTCAAATTCGTAACAGCTTTAATAGGAGAAACTTACATATACGGGCAAAGCAGCTGCTCCCAGTGGTGACAGGCTGGGAAAAATCTACCCCCTTCGCCCCCAAAAAGTTAAAAGATATCATTGGGCAGCTGTTACACTCTATACTTTGTCTTTGGGCTGCAATTTTTCTGGGTAGGCAGCCAAGTGTGAGGTCACAGGGACTTACACAGTCACAGAGAGTTCAATATCTTCCAGCCACCTTTGCTGCTGCCGCCATATTGCATCTTTAAAGTGAATTCCCTTACAGCCAGGTAGAATATTCTTGATTGGAAGTTTTTCTTTCAACACTTTGAGTATATCATGTTGCTCCTTCTGGCCTGCAAAGTTCCTGCTGAAAAATCTGTTCATAGTTTTATGGAGGCTCCCTTGTATGAACCACTTATATTTCTCTTACTACTTTTAAGATTCTCCCCTTTAACACTGTCTTTTTTTTTTTACACTTTAATTATAATTTGTCTTGGTGTGGGTTGCTTTGGGTTCCTCTTATTTAGAACTTTCTGAGCTTCCTGCATCAGTATGTCTGTTTCCTTCCCCAGGTTAGGGAAGTTTTCAGCCATTATTTCTTCAAATAAGTTTTCTCCTTTCTTTCTCTGTCTCTCTGTGTCTCTGTCTCCCCCCACTCCCCAACTTCTCCACCCCAGGACTCCTAGAATGCAAATGGTAGTCCACTTGATGTGGTACCATAGTCCCTTAAAGTGTCTTCACTTTTCACATTCTTTTCTTTTTGATTCTCTGGGTGATTTCCTCTGCCCTGTCTCCAGTCCACTGATTCTTCTGTTTCATCTAGTCTGCTGTTGAACCCTTCTAGTATATTTTTCAGTTATTATATTCCTCTCTCCTGTGACTTGATACTTTTATTTTGTCTCTTAAAAGTTGAAGTTCTCACTGTTTATCCATTCTCCTCTTGAGTGTTCATTGAGCATCTTTCTGACCAACACTTTGAACTCTACATCAGGTAAATTAATTTCATTTCATGAAGCTTTTTCTTCTGAAATTTTATCTTGTTCTTTCATTTGGAATACTTCTTAACTCTGTGTTGGTTTCCATGCATTCGATGAAACAGCCACCTGTCCAGTCTTGAAGGGCTGGGTTTGTGTAGGAGGTGAATGTTGTTTAACTCTGCCCAAGCTCTTTGTGCCTTTCAAGCTTTGTGACTGTCCAAGCGGGCTGTTTTATCATTAGTAGCTTCCAGTGGTTGATGCTGTGCCAAGAACAGTGTGTGTCTCAAAGGAGAGCATCTCAGCACCTGGACGTATGCCAAATGGAGTACATCCTCAGGCTGCAGCTTTTAAAGAATGCGAATATATACAGTCCTGTCCTCTGGGACTGGAAGTGTCAGCTCCCTGGCCACCAGAGCCAGGCGATCAGGAGGTGTTTCCTGAGCAGGATTCACAAAAATAGGGGTGCTAGATGAGTGTGTAAGCTCCTTTCTGGGACACACAGGTGAGGGAGTGCAAGGGCAGCATCCCCTGGCTTACACTCCCTAGGAATAGCTCTGTAGCCCCTAAAGTTGTGCCAGACCAGAAGCCGGCCACTACGGGTGCAGCTCTAAGACAAGCAGTGAAGCCTCTCATAGAAAAGCTGTGGGTGTGTTTCGCTCTGCTGTCTGGGCAGCGCCCTGGGGGTGGTAGCCTGCCAAGAACTGCCTCTCCAATTGGTACAGTCCTGGGGGACCCAGGAACGCAAGGCAACCAGGGGTTACACCCTGAGTAGCAAACTGGGGCGCCAGGCGCGTGTAGAAGCTCCCCTCTGGGAGACGGGCAGCTGGAACACGACAGAACACAGAAATGGGGCCTGCTGGCTGGAGTACACAGCAGGCGCCTGCTGAAGAGAAAGGGAAAGGGAGAAAGAAGGTGGTGCCCACCGGCTTCAGCGAGGCAAAGGGCGAGACCATGGAGGAGGGTGCCTGTTGGAAAGCTGGCAGGGGTGGGGGAGAGGGGAAGGCCCTGTCAACTTTAACAAGGCAGAGGGATGGCAAGAAGGTGGTGGCCCCCAGCCTCCATCCCCAGGGAGCATCTTGGCAGGCCCCTGCCCCACAGACTAACGCTTTACCATTAGCAAATGGGTTTTTTTCACGTAAGGGCTGATGCTTTCAAAGGCTGCTTCTGTGCTGGGGCCCGGGGTGGGTGAGTCTGCACTTAAGAGCCATGGCACGGTTTGCCACCGCCCCATGGGTTTCATGGGTGTGATCCCAGTTGGTCTTCAAAGCCAGATGCTTTGGACGTTTCACCTCTCAGTTGTTGGTTGCAAGTCAGGGTTCCCGAGAGGCCCCTGGTCCCATTTCCTTCTTGACATGGTAGCCATGCCAGTAGTGGGTTTACGGTGAGATGCGTCGTGGGCCTTCCTGCCCACTTTCATACGGTTTCCCTACATTTTCCGTATGTGAAGGGGACCTTCCACTGGATTCTAGGTTTTTTCAGAAGAAATTCTTCCATGTATAACTATAGGTTTGTTGTGTCCATGGGAAGAGGATTTTTTTCAGTGTTCAGGATTTTTTTCTATGTTGCCATGTTGAGACAGAACAAATTGTTTCTTCTAAAAATGCTACACAAAATTAACATTTGCTGACTATAAAAACAAACTGAAAACATACACTTATATTTTTAAAATTTTTGATATAGGAGTTTATACAAGAAACAGAAACTTTCGGCTGTATAAATCATCAAAAATAGGAAAACTCGTGGCTCTGGAGATTGCGGAAGATAACAAATTTTCTCTTACCCAGTCAAACAATATTTCTGAAGAAAATCAGTATTTCCTCTCTTCTTTGGTCAGCAATGTCAGGTATGTAGTATCAGAATTAAACCACTGAGTGTTCGTGAATATTAAGCAGTGAATGGCACTGAATAGCACTAATGTAAACTATGTAAATTCACTCTACTTTAAAAACAGTAGAAATTCTAGGTTACTGTTTTTTGTCTATTAACTGAAATGTAACAGTAAAATTTATTTTCTAGCCACTTACTATTCTGTATGTCCTTTTATAATTTTATATATTCTTCCAGTTTTTCTAAAATGGTTAACATTTCTATAAAGAAAATAAAAATTAGTTTTAATGTATTTAGAAATATAATTACTATTAACATTTTATTTTTTCATATACGCACATACATATAATTTATATAACTCCATTAAAAAATATTCCTTGAGATTATATGGTATGTCACCTGTTTTATCTGCTCATCATGAATATTTGTCAGGCTAATAATTTGCTAGCAGTTAACTGTAAATAAAACTTCTAACACCTATATACCTTTCCATTATATTGATATACGTTCATTTGTTTGTTCTGTTGAACATTTGGTTTTATATGTTTGTCATTTTTAAAAAGTGTGAAAGACACCTTTCAACAGAAATATTTGCCTTTGTTCCCCTTGATTCTGGGCTAGCAATTTTCGTTAGTCCAAAACATCAGGATCACACTAAATTGCCGTTAACTTGCTCTTCCTTTGCCTTTCCTCCATAGAGTCTTGAAAGGCAGACTGTCTAGTCTTCTCCCTCTGCTCTCTCCCTCTAAAATCAATAAACATATCCTTGGGTGAGGATTAAAAAATATATATTCATGGCAGCACATAGTATCCACTTAGTAAATGTTGTTAGTAGTGGTAGTAGTTTCTGAGATTCTAGAAGTACTACGGTGGTGGTGGTAAAAATTACAGGACAACTGCTACCCACTGTTGTTGGCACCAGAATAAGATCACACTCTGTCGTGTATGGAAAAGCAGCCTGGCTGGCCTATAATCCAGCCCAAAGTACCAGCTGTATCACCGAATCCCATTTCTTTTGTGGTATCAGTGTTAATTTCACAGAAATGGAGAGCTCTGCTAGCAGGGCTACCTTCTTTGTCTTGTGTGTATCCAAGTAAGTACCAGACATTTTTCTTCCGGAAATGAAGGCAAAATTCCTTACTGTCCTGACTCTTTTTATTTCATTTTAATCCATTTTTTCCCTTTGCTCTCATCTCTCTTCCCTTCTTTTCTTCCTATGAATCACACTTGTAAAATCATTGCGACAAAAATTGAAAGGCTCTGTGTGTTCCGGGAATAGCGTTGCATTTCATTCTGTAGCATCAGCTCTCCCGGAGTCCCTCTGACTCACTCTGTGGTTGAGGGAAGGATTTCACATGGTCACCAAACTGCTCTGTTCACATGGGCAGGATTGGTGCCTTTCTGACAAATGCGGCATGTCCTAGAACAACAGCTGTTGAACAAAGGATTTTAATATGGAATCGTTTGAAATTATTTCCTTTCTGTAGTTGTGTCTCTTTAATTCTAATACAATATGATTTTGTTTCTTGAACATATTTTTTTTCTTCAGATTCTCAGATACTTTACGAATTCTTACATGTGACACACCCAAGAATGAACAAAAACAGGTTGGGCATTTTAACAGTACCAGTGCTTCAGGTAATTTTAAATAAGTAATTTTCTATGAAAATTTAAGGACACTAAATCTATTTTGCCTTTAAAATCTTAAGTCTTCATATCTACTGATCTTTTAAACTGACTAGGTTTCTATTCAAAATGAATATAAAGATATTTTTAAAGTTTAATCACTAATTTTCATTTTATGGCATTTTTTGGGAAAAACATGAAAATAATATAGACTGTATAAAATAAACATGTATCAAAATAAAAAACTAGTTCTGTTCACCTCTCTGTCCACTGTTAAGTTTCCTGTTTACCATATTTTGCCGTGTATAAGGCACACTCACCGCTGTGTGCATTATACACAGGATTATTATGCCTGTGGTGTGTAATCATTATGCCCACGAAAAATGGGCATCCTTATTTTTCCCTCAAAAATGTAGGCAAAAAAGTGCGCATTACACACAGCAAAATATGGTAACCAGGAGAGTTTTCCCTATATTTCCAGTAACGTGGAGAGTGTCTTCATTCTTTTAATGGCTGCATAGTTTTTCATAAAAAGTATTACATATATGTATCCTTCATTCCTATACTAAAAAACATATAGGGTTTTTCCCCCCTAACATTTCATAAATTAACTCTCCAGTGAACATTTTTATATACATATTTTGGGTTATTATTTGTAATAGTGAAAAAGTGAAAACAATCTAAGTGTACAACAAAAGAGGGTTGATTACATAATATACAATTCTCTGTAGCCATTAATTTAAATTTATAGAGCCTATATTATATGGAAAATGTCCATTTATGATGTTAAGAGAAAAAGTAGACTCAAGTTATATGTGAAATATGATGTTTATTAAAAAATATGGATAACCTGTTTTCTTCTGATTAACAATTATTTCTAGACATTGATTGGAGTTTATATCTCTCATTTCTGCTTTAATATATTTTCCAAATTTTCTCCAGTGATGTATATTACCTTTGTAAGTGAAATACAGGCTTTATTTTAAAAGTAGATTATTCTGTCTTCAAACGTTGGACGAGACTTTAAATTATTCTAAATTATTCCAGTAGACTCTCAGATACAAAATGTAACTGTCGGTAACCCTACAGCTCACGAGCACCAGAGAACACACCTGTACTGAGCAAGCCGAGCTTGGTACTGGTGGTGGCAATGAGGACACACCCCACAGGGAACCATGGGGCATCTCAGTAAAGGGGTTTTAAGATTCAGGGTTGAGTGAGCTGCTTTTGAGGAGGGTCCGTCAGGGACAGCTCTGTGATTGAATATCTTGATAAATCTTATCTGGAAAGAAGGTGCACTACAGGGGGACTAAAGCTATAATTGGTCAAGAAACAGCTGTTACTTTTACTAGACTAGATAAGGGGGTATTTTTTCACTTTTGTAGCTTGGAAGATGTTCTGTTTTGTCTGTATTCAGACAGGATTAGTGTTGTTTTTGTCTTGAGTTGCCATGGCCACAGGACGGCCTTATCAGACATGAAAGTTCCTTGAAAGTTGACTGTTGGCTGAGTGCAAGGGCTGGACCGTGAGGCCCCGCCAGCCTGTAGCGACACCCAGCCCGCCTCACAGGAAGAGGCCAGCTCCTGGACCCAAGTGGGTCTGTTTCTGTTTATCAGAACAAAGCAAGTCCCTGACATGATTATAAATGTTTTCTGGAATAACTAACTCACATTTGACTTAATTGAGATGTTTGAATTTTACCTGCTTCCCTGTGGGATAATAGTTTATGACTGGCTAAAAAGCAAATTGCAAAAAATGGTGGGGAAAACATATTGGATGGGAGGTAAACTATGATTGTAATAAATAACAAGTCAAAATTTAACTCAACTTTTAGCCATTATGATTTGTAATCAGTTTTTCTCTTTGTTGCAGTAGAAAACATTGAAGGGTTTCAGGGTTCGCCCTACCCTGAAATTGATCAATTTGTTCTTTCTTTGGTGAATAACAATGGCATTAAAGGAGGTAAAGATAATCTTATTCTTTATGAACTGTTATATGATAGAGTAATAATGCCTTTAGAAACTTTTTATTTACATTTTAGGAATTCGGTGTTGGAACTACTTTTTTCGAGAACAGTTACTGGTTTATGACATTTGCAAAAATCGCTGGTGTGGAAACATTGGAAGAGCCCACAAGAGTAATAATATCATGTAAGTAATGTTTATTAATATATTCTATGTATTTAACCAATATATTTAACATTTTAAATTTCTAAAGTTGAGAATATAAAAATGATTTTATAATTCAGTTACAATTCAATTTATATTTGTATTTAGTTATAATATTTAATTTGAAAATTTTAATTATTACCTTCCATCCTGCACCTATCATCTTTATTTGTACTTAATTTAGTAAGATAATCCCATAGACAGTATAATCTTGAGAAGACCAAGTAGAATTCAGTGGGGCTGACAGAAATGAGACAGCAGACAGATGAAGGAAGAGTGGAGAAAGTGCATCTCTCCTCTACACCACTGGCCCCACCCCTAACGCAGTCTCAGTGGGAACGGAGCCAGTTGGGGCAAGAGGGAACCTAACTCAGTGTTCAGAGCCGGAGTTAAGGCTGTTAGCGTGTCCAAGACACACAATGGCACTGAATGCGCACTGTGAATGCTAGGCCCTGGGAGTTATGTTTTTGTTTTTATTTTGCCCCTGACAGAAGGGAGAGAAGTAAAGTATGAAGTTAAACCAGAACTAGAATTTTAAATAAAAGGATAAGGTTAGAATAGGAATAAAATAGAAATCCAGTAGTTACATTATAGAAGAAATCTCAGTGTGTATGTATTTAATGTCAAAACTGTGACGTCTCTTCATCAGGCAGCTGTGTGTGCCAGACCTGAGGGAATGGTCATGAAGCTTCTGCCAGAGGTGGTGTTGGGTCACAGATGCAGTGCTAAACTTACATATATAGATTAATTCAGCTAAAACCATTTAAAAACTACATGCTCAATGCACAACACTATAAACTAGAAAAACACAAAGGAAAATATCACCCCTAGTCCCAGAACCAGTCAAAACTATGGTTACAGTTTGGTATATCTTTCTAGACTTTTTCTATGCATAGCTTACCAGGAAATTACCATATGATGGCCATCATCTTTTTGAAATTGTCGGGTTGCTATTTATTTCTTTCTGAAGAATTACTAGGCTGTATTTTCTGTCTACAATCTAGTCTTTTTCGGAACTGTGAAATAAGTATACATGTACATTTTAAAGACTAACACTAAAATGACCGTTTGTCACATCTGCCACCCAGTGGAAGAAACAGAACTTGACCAAACCTCAGAAGCACCTTGTGGATCCAACCCAAATTTATTCTTCTTTCTCTGGACCTCAGATAATAGCTGTTACCCTGCATTTTGTGTTACTCTTTCCTTTGCTTTTTGAAAGATTTTATATAATATATATATATATATATATTTGCATTTCATTTTACATGCTTTTTAATGTTATGCAAATTGCATCCTTTGACTTGCTTTTTTGGCCAACATTGTAAGGTTCATCCATATTGCATATAGCTGTTGCTTATTTTTTCATTATCATGTAGTATGCAATTATATAAATATGCCAGTTCATTTGTCCTACTGGAGACATTTGGCTTGCTATTATGAACAATTAAGCTACAAATACTCTGGTACATATTGCCTAGTGCACATGAGTTTCTCAAAATATGTACCTAAATATGGAATTGCTGTCATAGAATATGCACAGATTTAATTTTACTAGAAAATAATTATTTCTAGTCATGCTAATTTATACTCTCACCATCAGTGTTTTCAGATTTTCTACTGCTCCGCATTCTCACCAACACTTTAGTGTAATACCAGTAGTTTCACCTGAATTTCCCTGATTACTAGTGAATATGAGGATTTGAATGTCAGACCACATTCATGAATCTGAGATTCTTACCCAGTATCAAGCTTTACTGAAAGACACAAGGGACCCAGCGCATAGGAAAAGCAGACTGAGGCCTGTGACACCCGGCGCGCCCATCATGCCGCCCCCTAGCCACCTTACCCTCTAAAAATAAAAAAATAAAATCTTAAAAAAAAAAAAAATTTTGTTCTTGCCCTGGGCAGGTGGCTCAGGTCAGAGCCTCGTCCCATACACCAAAAGGTTGCGGGTTTGATCCCTGGTTGGGCACGTGTGGGAGGCATCACATCGACGTTTAGCTCGCTCTCTCCCTTCTTCTAAAAAGCCAATAAATGTATCTTTGGGTAAGGATTAAAAAATTCCTTTGTTCTTTATTACTTCTTGTATTTTATTTTATTAGGATTTATTCTATTATTCATTTTCCTAGTTATTTATTTACCTAAGATTTGAAAGAAATCCCTCTAAAGATTACTTTAGCTCTATTTCACATATTTTAATACATATTTTCAGTCCCATTCAGTTCTAACCATTCACTCATTTCCATCATGATTTTTCCTTGAGTCATTTGTTACTTACAAGTTTTTATTTCTAATTATGGTTTCTAGTAGCTATCTTTATTTCTCAACTTGTAATCATAGAATGTGTTGTGTGAATGAATAATTTTGAATTTAATGAGATTCACATTGTACCTAGCATAGCGAATTTTTATAAATGTTTGTAAAGAGTTACTTTTAATCATTTGAAGCAGTATTCATATATGAATATATCAGATTTGTTCATTGCTTTTTAATTATGTCAGTTTTTTAATATCCTTACTGATTGGTTTTGTTGTATCACTTATCAAAAGAATGATTTTTAAAATCTTGATTTATGGAAGGTTTGTTTATCACTGAAGTTGTCAATTTTGCTCACATACAGGGTGGGGCAAAAGTAGGTTTACAGTTGTGAGTATATGAAAGTTTATTCTTGTATTACTTATTATTTTCCATACAAACAACTGTAAAACTACTTTTGCCTCACCCAGTATTTTGAAACTATCCTATTTGGTGGATACAGAGTGGGAATTATATCTTCCTGGAAGATGTATGTTTTGCCCTGAAGTCCATTTTGTATGATATTTTTGGC
The DNA here is from genome assembly GCA_004026545.1 of Mormoops blainvillei. Taxonomy (NCBI): domain Eukaryota; kingdom Metazoa; phylum Chordata; class Mammalia; order Chiroptera; family Mormoopidae; genus Mormoops; species Mormoops blainvillei. The sequence goes on from PVJD01006201.1 coordinate 35,063, forward strand.
AACCAGCTTTTTGGGTTTGTTTTTTTTTTTTTTGGGCTTGGAATATTTCTATTTCCATCCTTGTAGTGCTTAAGTTTTCTCCATCTTTATGTCTTAGGCATATCTCTTGTAAACAACATGTAGCTGAATTTTGTTTTCTATCCAGTCTGGCTTTTAGGTAATAATTTTTTTCTTTTTAAAACAAAGGATTTTGGTTGATCTGAAAAATGAAGTTTGGTATCAAAAATGCCATGACCCTGTATGTAAAGCTGAAAACTTCAAATCTGACTGTGAGTTACTAGTTTTTACATTTACCACACTAAGTAAAAATTAGGTATCTCTATATAATAGTTTTATTATCTTTCTGACTCAGGTTTTCCACTGCCTGCTGAACTATGTCTATCATTTCTTCTCAAAGAGGTAAGTGCAGGCCCTGGCTGGTGTGACTCAGTGGACTGATTGACAGCCTGAGAACCAAAGGGTCACCAGTTCGATTCCCAGTCAGGGCACATACCTGTGTTGTGGGCCAGGACCCCAGTAGGGGGTGTACAAGAGGCTACCACACATTGATGTTTCCCTCTTTCTCCCTCCCCTCCCCTCTAACATAAATTTAAAAAGCCCTGGATGGTGTGGCTCAGTAGATTGAGTGTCGGCCTGAGAACTGAAAGGTCACTGGTTCGATTCCCAGTCAGGGCACATGCCTGGGTTGCAGGCCAGGTCCCCACTTGGGGGTATGTGAGAGGCAACCGTTCGATAAATCTCTTGCACATCAATGTTTCTCTCCCTCTCTTTCTTTCCCCTTCCCCCTCTCTCTGAAAATAAATAAAATCTTAAAGAAAAAAAAAGAGGTAAGTGTAGTTTTAGTTTTTCTGACTAATTAGTTCTTGGTACAGCCATATAAATCAGCTGTGAGTAGTGTCCACATGTGTCCAGAGAGCTTTTAAACACAGTCAGCACCTTGTTTCCACTTAGGAATTTGTTGTAGTGACTGTCCCATCTCAGTACACCTCATTCTTGTACACTGCTCCATAACAAATTGTACAGATATCTATTTAACCAGTCCCACACGTTCAAAAAGTCTCTCCTGTTTTGTTCTATGAAGTACACCAAAATATTCATCTTTGTGTTTTTTAAACTATATCTGTAGGAAAAATTTCTAGAAGTAGAATTATGTCAAAGGGTATATATACATTTTTCCTTTAAAAACTTTTACATAACTTACATTCATTGTAGAAAAAAAAAAAACACATAAAAATCAAAAGGGAAAGAAACCATCCTCACTTTCAACTTGACCAGTCAGATATAACCAGTGTAATAAACATCTGGGTATATGTCTTCCAGAATTTGTATCTGTGCATGCTCAAAATATATCGATATACATTGTACAATGTACATTGTGTGTGTGTGTGTGTGTGTGTGTGTGTGTGTGTATGTGTGTACATATATATAGTATATAGGTCATAGCATATACACTGTTTCGTAAGCTTCGATTTCTAAACTATCAGATATTTTCAGTAATACATATTACCAAATGCTCTACATTTCAATTTATGAAAACACCTGTTATCCTCCGTTTTTGCCAACATTGCTTTTACTTTTTAATCTTTACCAACCTAGTAGGCAAAAAAGTGGTATTTCAGTTGTTTTAATTCACATTTCTTAATTAATGAAGTTGAACTTTTTTTCAGATTTACTATTTGTATTTCTATTATAGATTGCTATAACTGTCTACTGTTCCATGTGGTCTCACTAATATTTTGCAAGAAGTTTTGTTAAGTACTCTCTTGTCATGTTATCTTAGGTTATTTAGTGCCCACCCCTCCCCCCCACCCTTCCCTCCACCCACACACACATCTGTCAGCCTTGTCCTTTATAGTGTTACAGTTAGTATAAAAGTTACCCAATCGAAGCTAAGTGCTTAAAATTACAGTCTAGATAACAGTCTGGTACCTATTTAATTTGATTTCTTAAAAAAGTCTCCTGAAAAATCTTATACATTCAAGGTAGAAATCTCACTCTTGGTCTCTAGAAGGTAGACATGAAATAGATGATAGCCAGATTCTCTGATAAACTACTAGATTAAAAAGTGTTTTAAAATAACCAAGAGGAAATGAATTTTTTAAAAATAAACTTTTGCCTCTAAGAGGAAGAATGTCCTCATTCATTTGGAGTATTATTTTAATGCATGTTTGTGGTTTCAGTGGGTTTTTAGGTTCTTTTCTGCTTAGCTGAAATGAAAGTACTTTTGGTATATTACCACTGCTGTTAAACTTGTTTTGGTTTTTTATAATTTAATTTTTTTAAACAGTATAATGAACATCCATTATTACCTATCACTTAGTTTTAATGTTATTTTGTTGTTTTTTTGTTTTTAGTACTTTAAATTACCAGTGTTAGTTGCCTGCACTGATCTTCTGAGTTTTTAAGCAGTTTTATTTATTTTTTTAAAATTTTAACGCACAGAAATGCTACATAAGAACAAGGCCCTTTCCCCATATGACCTTCAGCTGGACTTGCCATTCGTTAACATTTGGCCACATTGGCCTCTCTCCTGAACAGACACTATTTTTGATGAATCTTATCTTTGTCATTTTGGGCTGCTGTAGCACCGCCACAGACCAGGCAGCTTATTAACAACAGACTGCTGTAGTGAAATCGTCACATATTGTGAGTGAGTAACTAGTATTTTCTTCCATTTCACCCTCCTTTACCCTCCTCCTTTGGAACTAAAGGAAGAAGAATTTACAACGGACGAAACAATGAATAATGAAACCAAGAATCCTCAAAAACCATCATCTAGCATGTTGTCAAAAACTGAATTTTCTGATCCTGACTGGGATAATGGCACTGACGATACTTATTTTTTGGAAGCTACGGAAGATGTTGAATTAGCAGAAGCTGCAGAGAACAGTCTTCTTGATTATAGCAGTGGAGTGAATGAAATTCCTGATGAACTAATTGTAGAAGTATTACAAGAATAGCTAATTAACTATGGATACTTATATAGCCATAACCAGGCTGTAATTTGAAGATAGATTTTAAAAACAAACATTAAATTATATTAACTTATTGTAAATTATAGTAACTCATTGTTAAATCTGTTTATATCAATTAAGTTTTATCACATTGCTTTCCAATTTGCTTTTTACTGAAGTAAATCTCTTATTGAAAATTAGCTTCAGTGTACTTAGATTCAGTAGAAATCTCCTTATTGATTAACCAAAGTTAGTCTGTATTCACATCAGCTTATGCATGTTTATTTATAGGTTAAAAGTCTATGTGGCTAATTAGGAACATTTTAAACACCAGAAAAGTTCATTATAGCCTCTAAAACTACTATGTAATCAAACTGGTGACAAGGGCACACAACCAGCCTGAACAATTAGACACGTTTACTTTGTTACATATACCTGAGAATGTTGCTTTAACAATAGAAAGCAGTTTCAGAAGGCAACAGGTAGTAGCACGGGACTTATCTTTATGTGGGCGCAGTTTAGTGGGCTGGTCTCATTCCTGGTCAAGGAGCCTCTCTAACTGATGGTTGATACTCTGCAGATGGCTTTGAGCTCCTAAAAGGGTTCTTCCTTTGACTAACAGAGCTGGGAGGCTGCGTGACTCATACTGTTGAAGGAAAATATTTAGATTAAAAAATACCAAGAACTGTTAGGTTCTATTTGTTTCACATAGCTCAATGTTATGACCAAATGCCAATTTTAATAGAGCTTTCTTCTAACTACTCCTTCTTTCCTTTTTTGAACTAGGATCATTAATTTGGTTTCAACCTGTTTTCTTAGGACATAACTGATAAATAAGGTTTCGAGGAAACTGCTCTGCAAGGCTTGAGCTGCTCCCATCCCGGGACACCATTTGGTTCAAAGAACTGTGGCCTGTGAATTACCTGAAACAAATTCATTCCTGGTACAGACCAAAACTGGGTTTCAGCAAGTCTGCTTGATCTCATGACTCTTTTAAATAGAAAACTGTAACCCAGAGTTACTACTGTTACTGCAAGAACTGATGGAATGAGCAAATCAGGCCCATAAAAGTTCACGGGGGAAAAAAAAGCACCATCTAGAGAAATTATTTAGAAGATCAATTAAACATCTCAAAAGTTGCCAATTGAAATTTCTTAATGATTAAAGAACAAAATCAGAATACAAACCCAACATAAAATAGAAAACAAAACCCAGCTAATGATTTTAAAATAATTAACCAAGCCAAACTTCATGTTATAAATTGTATCTAAGGGAGAGTGACTAAATTCCCCTTACGGAATTTTATAATTATGAGTTTGTTTAATGTGGTTTTCTTAGGAATGAAAACTGAGCAGAAAAGCTGTCAGACTGTGCCACCCACATAATAATGGAATTCTTTCTAGAATATAATCTACCATATTACTATGGAATTTAGTTAAATATTCGAGATTCTAAGGTGTTCAAGCCCCCAAGGGGCACCTGCTCTTAGGGAGGAGTAAGGGGGAAGAACTAATACTTGGTACTAGATTTTTAGTTTAGGAAAAGAGGTGAAATATATACCCAAATACCTAAATACTCGATAAAGCAAAAAAGGATAGGTGCTACAACTGAAATATAAAAGTCACCAAGAGCACGCAGAGAACAAGCTGTTAATAACAGAAGTGTGTTCCAAACAAGGTAGAGTCACTATCTCAGTTTTCACCAATTTCTTCAAGTTTAGTAACTAAATCTCTAAATCCAAATAAGCTTTAGACTAGCTGGATACTGTCACAGGAAAAAATATAAAAACATTCTATTTCCAGATCTCTAATCTATTAAAAAAAACTTAGGCTAATGAGAATTAACTTTTAGACCAGTGTCAAAACCTTAAAATTGAACTTAGAAGTGAAGAATACAAGTATGGTCATATATGTATATGATACAAATATATAAATTTTCTTCTCTAACAGACACTTCTATTAACCTGTGCTGGGTCTCATCATTGTAGTAAAATCTGCAGCAAAAATCCAGAAGCAACTATAAAATTTATTAAAACAATATACTACACTTTCTCCTACTATATTTCCTTTTTATGTTTCTCAGCTTCTAATATTACACCTACCATTTTACGAGATGACTTGTTTTTCATATAAAAAAGAGACTACAAACATGGGCTGAACAAAAGCAAAAGAGGTTGGTCTTTAAAACATGTCTGAGCGGTGTACGCTGATGACAACCATAAAAAAGCCTACTTGTTCTTCTGAGATTTGTACAGGAAGGATACAGTCCCTTAATGAGATTCAGTTCCTGTCGCAGGATTTTCCTCTACTCCTCTAGCCTTACTTAAGTAGCTAAAGAGGCGAGGATGTAAGAAATTTTCCGGGATTTAGAGTGATGCTGTTTTGGGTGGACCGTTCTGTTGCACCTCCATTCCTCTCCTCAGAGCTGCTGGCACTCCTGCGCTGGAAGGCCCTGTTCCTCGGGAAGCGGGGTGGGAAGTCGAGCTAGAACTTACCGTTTCCTTTACGTGTGGTTCTCTCTCCCGAACATCTGAATAATCTTGATGAAGCTGTTTTAAATTGGATAAGAAATATGCTGCATTCCTAAGGGAAGATTTTCTCTCCTTAAGTTCATCATATTTTATTTGTAGTTGTTTCAGCTGTGGCTCTAACCTAAAACAAAAGAATAGGTTTCCTAAAAATAACTGACATATAATAAAGTGTTAACAGCCTGGAGCGTACAAGGAGACTGAGTATGTAAGTATACAGAGTGAAGTTAGAAAAAACAGGGCTCTGGGAACTACTGAATTGCAACAGAACTTGATTAACATTTTATAGCCTCAGGCAGGAATAGGCAACAGCAAAACCAAGAACAAAAAGCCTTCCTTTTGCTCCTTCCTCGGATCCAAATTGAGTCCATTTCCAAGGTCCAATACAACCAGTGGCAGGAAAAAACTATCCCAGAGCCTGGATGACAATTGTGTGACCTTTGGAAAACTGCTCTCTCTCTCTCTCAGTGGCTTAGCTCCCAACATTGGGTCTGGATTTGCATGAGCGTTGCACCCAGGTACATGTTTCGACAGTAACATTAACAAAAACTGCAAACCTACTTACACACCACTCTCCGCTGGCAGCCGCTGGGAAGCATTTTCTTTACCTTTACTCACTGATTTTCACAACACCCTGTGAGGTTCAGGCATTACCACTAACAGAGGGAGGAACTGAGGCCCTGGGAGGTTAAATAACCTGCCCACGGTTGCCGGTTGCCAGTTGCTGGTTGCCAGCCTGTAAGTTGCAGAGCCTGGATTCAAACCCCAGGTGGCCTAGTTCCAGAGTCTACAAGTCACATCGCTAATAAGACTCCCTTTCAGGCCAGAGCTGCGAGGCCAGAGCTGCGAGGCCGGAGCAGACCAGTCCTTTGCTAAAAGCTCCTCCACTCTGCAGCATAACCTGCCTTCAAGCTCAAAGAAAATCAAATGGATTGTAATGTGACACAGCAGCAAATTTTACTAGCCCCACGTGATATATCATAACCCTCTGGGAAAGTTCTCAAAGAGGAATTTGATATTCTCTTACCAAAGCAGTTCATTCTGGACTTCAATCAAACGCTGCCTTTTCTTTTCAACATCTGAAGTCATCTAAGTAATACAATAATTTGTTAAATTAATTTCATAAACGCTGAGCACCACCAAGTACACTGTGCCAGGTGTTTAGAAGTACAGTGGGAAACAAGACAGACCCCATTCTTTCCATCACGGAACTGTAATCTGATAGGGAAGACGTGTGTCATACAAACGGTATGTCATCACGACTTCTGATATGTGCTCTGAAAGAGAGAACAGCGGGGCTATTTACTCCAGGATTTTAAAGAGTGGGGGTCAGATCTTTCTTGAGACATTAAAGAATTTTACTCTTCTAGATTTTATCTGTGTATACTAGGAAAATATTGAAACAGGTTAGCAGGGTCAGGATACACTTCTAGAAAGAACATTTCAGTATAATAAATTTTACTATCTTAGCCATCACTGTTAGTGACTATGTATTCCAATGCTGGACATTTGGACTGTTTCCACTTGCTTATAAGCAATGCAGAGTTGACAAATAAGAGACTAAAACTGAAGGAGAAAAGCACCAGCACAAGTTTGTAATCCCTGGCAGGAAAATGTGTGTGCTTCCAACCCACTTGAATTGTGAACATAGAGGGGAAGTTGCTCTTCCACTCCCGGACTCGTGCAGGTTTAGGGTCAGAATCTCAGGGCCATCTAGTCAACCACAAACAGCCGGGGCCTAGCGTTTCCTGGCTCTTCCCCAGCACACCTACTCGTGTAATTTTCAAAAAGGTGGTACAAGATTCGCGTAGCAGAACAAGGACAAGAAAAGAGGCCTCCTGACCCTTAACCCAATATTCTTCCCAGCATTCTTCCCTTGGACCTGGGACGTGTGACAGTTCTAAAGGGCTTTGCTTTTCTGATATCTACAAAAGTGATAACTATGCATCACTTAATACTTATCCATTTTGAGCCTCATAGCCTTTTTTAGGCTAACCAGGGTCCCCATTCCTTAGCACACATTAACAGTCCTCAACACAAGATCACCCAAAGAACAGTCCGACTAAAAAGAGAAATCTTACACAGGCTGAAGGTCATAAAGCTCAGAGTCAAGTCTTGACTCTGTGACATGACTACGTGCTTCTAATCACAGGTGATTTACCTTAGCATTCTTCCTTTTCAGAGTTTTCAACTTCTGGACTTCAATAAGCTACACAAAACAAAAAACATTCGCATGGCATTTTCTAAGATTAAATGTTTATTAGCTTACAATATTTCACATTTATTTCAAAACAAATGGAATACTAATAATTTTAATGAGTTCTTTACCACATTGCCAGCAAATTCAAGCCTTCTAAGATAACCTCACGCTGCCTCAGAACTAGCAAAAACGATTTGGACCAATAAATGTGTCAATGAACTTACTGTTTTGATGAGTTCTTCTTTCAGACTAGAATGAAATTTGTTGATCGCTTCCTTGCAAATTTTAGATTCTACATTTTGTCTGTAACAGAATTTTTTAAAAAAGATAAAACTATCAAAACTGGATTATGAAAGGCATGTTTCATTTCCTTAGCACATCAACACACAATTATGCATGCAACATTCTGAATATCTAAGATGGCGTGGCCAGCCTGCAGCCCTTTCTCAGGCTTAGAAAATACTGGGTATGTGTCAATAAAAGAAAAAGTTCAGGACATATATTTCCTTAAACCTTTGGGTGTGTAGCCAGCTAAACTTCCAGATACTGGCATGTCCACAGATGGTACCAAGTGATGTGGAAATGCACGGCCACCCCCAGTCTCCCTCCCCCTGACCCAGTGACCTGCAGACTTTAGCCCCTATCTTCCTGCTTGCTAGCAACTGGAGGAATAATTGTATAACTCGTTTGGATTAACCAAAAAGTAGCCAAAAGCCAGCTGTCCAATCCTTCAAAAACTGTAAAGCTGACCCCAAAAAAGAAAGTGACCCAGGCCCCTGTGATAAGGGAGAAGAGAGCCCAGTGTCACAGCCTGGCTTCCTCGTGGCAAGCGGCAGAGGCACAGTGACCGAACCAGCAGCAGACACTGCGTCGGCAGGGGAGCGCGCTCGAAGGGGTCTTTCAGCAGGAGGCCTGACTCTTCAAGACGGATCTCTGTGTAAGCGCTCATCCTGACACTGGTGTTAAAGAGGTACTTCTAGCAACATCAACAAGACAGTGAAAGAGGAAGCCCCAGACTGCATTCACCCGCCAGGGGAACCACCTTAACTATGTAAGGCCACAAAAGCCTTTATGAGAATTCCAAAGCCACCTGGTAAGCTGCAGCATGCCAGACAAGTTCGGAAGTCCAGAAGAGCCAAACTGATACACTTCCAGTGATGACAGATCAACCATACAGAAGCTCAATAAGGAGCCAGGGGACTCGAACCCTATAACCCACTGGACCTAATAAACCCATACAAAGCACTCTGCCCAATAACGGCAGAGTACACACCTTCTTCTGAGGCACAGCAGAGTAGCACCCATGATATATCAATGTCAGATGGCAAATAAGTCTTAATGGGAGTCATAAGATAAAATCATACCAAGTATCTTTGCAGACCACAATGGAATAAAACTAGAAATCATTAACAAAAGAAAACTGGAAAATTTTAAAATATGTGGAAATTAAACAACACACTCTTGAATAATCATGGGTCAAAGAACTATCGAGGGAAATTAGAAAATATTTTGACACAAATGAAAACAAAAACAATGTTATCAACACTTACAGGATGCAGCAAAAACAGTACTAATAGGGAAGTTTACAGCAGTAACAGAATAGAAAAATAGGGAAAATAAAACTAAGAGTAGTTTTTTTGGGGAAAAAAAAATCAACAAAATTGACACATCCTTAGGCAGACTAAGGAAAAAAAGACTCAATCAGAAATGAAAAAGGAAGCATTGTAACTGATGCCATAGAAATAAAAAGGATCAAAGGACTTGCGGCCAAGATGGAGGTGTAGGTAGATATACTTTGTCTCCTCTCACAACCAAAAGAAGGACAACAACAAATTTAAAAACAAAAAATAACCAGAACTGCCAGAACATCGAACTGTATGGGAGTCTGAAGACCAAGGAGTTAAAGAAGAAACATCCATCCAGACGGGTAAAAGGGGCGGAGGCGGGCAGCTGGGGCGGTGGGGACGCAGGGGAAGGTTGTGGCTGGAGCACCGGGCGATCCCACATTTGTGATAAACTGGGAGGAACAACTGAGGGGTGAGAGAGATTGCGCAACCCAGGGTTCCAGTACCGGAAAAGAAAGCCTCAAAACCTTTGCTGGTAAAAACCTGTGGGGGTTGCAGCGGCGGGAGAGACTGCCAGCCTCACAGGAGAGTTCATTTGAGAGACCTATGGGGTCCTAGAATGTACACAAACCCACCCACCCAGGGAATCAGCACCAGAAGGGTCCAATTTGCTCGTGGGTAGCAGAGGAAGCAACTGAGAGCTGGCCGAGAGCCAAGTAAGCGGCATTGTTCCCTCTTGGACCCCTTTCCCACAGACAGTGCCACAAGGCAGTGACGTGGGTTGCCCCGCCCTGGCGAATACCTAAGGCTCTGCCCCTCACAATGTAATAGGCATGCCCAGACAAAAAAAAAATATGGCCCAAACCAAAGAACAGATCAAAGCTCCAAAAGTAGAACTAAGTGATGATGAAATAGCCAACCTAACAGATGCAGAGTTCAAAACATTGGTAATCTGGATGCTCATAGAAATGGTGGAGTATGGTTGCAAAATGGAGGAAAAAGTGAAGGCTAAGCAAAGAGAAATAAAGCAAAATATATAGGGAACCAATAGTGAAGAGAAGGAAACCAGGACTCTAATCACTGATTTGGAGCAGAAAGAAGAAATAAACATTCCTCCAGAACAGAATGAAGAAACAAGAGTTCGAAAAAATGAGGAGAGGCTGAGGAACCTCTGGGACAACTTTATATGCTCCAACATCGGAATCATAGGGGTGTCAGAAGGAGAAAAGGAAGAGCAAAACATTGAAAACTTCTTTGAAAAAATAATGGAGAATATCCCCAATCTGGCAAAGGAAATAGACTTCTAGGAAGTCCAGGGAGCTCAAAGAGTCCCAAAGAAGTTGGACTCAAGGAGGCACACACCAAGGCACATCATCATTACATTACCCAAGATTAAAGATAAGGAGAGAATCTTAAAAGCAGCAAGAGAAAAGGAGACAGTTACCTACAAAGGAGTTCTCATAAGACTCTTGGCTGATTTCTCAAGAGAAACCTTATTGGCAAGAAGGGGCTGGAAAGACGTATTCAAAGTCATGAAAGACAAGGACCTACATCCAAGATGACTCTATCTGGCAAACCTATCATTTAGAATGGAAGGACAGATAAAGTGTTCCCAGATAAAGTTAAAGGAGTTCAGCATCACCAAGCCCTTATTACGTGAAATGTTAAAGGGATTAATCTAAGAAAAAGAAGGTAATCAAAACTATGAACAGTAAAATGACAACTCACAACTATCAGCAACTGAACCTAAAAACAAAAACAAAGCGAACTACTAAGAGCAGGAACAGAATCACAGAAATGGAGATCACATGGAGGGTTATCCACAGGGAGGAAGAGGGTAGAGAATGGGGGGAAAGGTACAGGGAATAAGAAGCATAAATGGTAGGTACAAAATAGACAGAGGGAGGTTAAGAACAGAATAGGAAACAGAGAAGCCAAAGAACTTACATGTATGACTCATGGACATGCACTAAGGGGGAGAATGCTGGTGAGGGGGGTGCAGGGCGGAGGGGGATAAAGTGGGGAAAAATGGGACAACTGTAATAGCATGATCAATAAAATATATTTAAAAAAAGAAAAAGGATCATAAGAGACTACTATGAACAAATATATGCTAACAAATTGGGTAACCTAGAAGAAATACTTAAGTTTCTGGAAACCTAGAACCTACCAAGAATAAATCATAAAGAAAAAAAATCTAGATAAGCTTATAGCTAGTAAGGAAATTGAATCAGTAATCCCAAACTGCCCATCAGAGATCCCAGGGCCACATGGTTTCAAGTGAGAATTCTACCAAACATTTATAGAATGAATACCGGTCCTCCTCAAACACTTCCAAAATACTGAAGATGAGGGAACACTTCTGAACTTGTTTTCTGAGGCAAGCATTACTGATACCAAAATCAGACAAAAATACCACAAGAAAAGAAAACTAGAAACCAATATCCTTGATGATTATTGATGAAAACGCCTCAGCAAAATGCAAGGGAATAGAATTTAACACCTGAAAAGCATTATATACATCATGACAAAGTGGGATTTATTTCTGGAATGCAAGGATAGTTCAACACAAGAAGTATAATCCATGTAATTCAGCATAGTAACAGAATGAAGGACAAAAGCCACACAATTATCTCAATGCAGAAAAAGCATTTGACACCGATTCACAATAAAAACCCTCAAAACTCTCAATAAACTAGGAATAGAAGGAAATTATATCAACATAATGTGAAGCCCTATATGAAGAGCCTATAGCTAACAAAATGTTCAACGGTGAAAACCTGAAACTTCCGCACTTGGATCAGGAACAAGGCAGGGATGCCTTCTCTTGCCATTTTCAACATCTGACTGGAAATCCTGGTTAGAGCCATTAGGTAAGGAAAACATAAAAGCATCCAAATTGGAAAGAAATAAAATCTCTGTTCACAGATAACATGATCTTACATGTAGAAAACCCGAAGGTTCTACACACAAGAAACTGTTAGAGCCAATAAAGTCAGCAAAGTTGAAGGATACAAAATCAATGGGTTTTCCTACGGGCAAATGACGAACAATCAATCCAAAAAGGAAATTGAGCATCTCATTTACAATACCATCAAAAAGAGTAAAATACTTAGGAATAAACTTAACGAAGGAGGTGAGATATTTGTATACTGAGAACTATAAAAATTGTTAAAAGAAATTAAAGAAGACACAAATAAAAAAAAAATACCATGCTCACTGATTGGGAAACTTAAACCTATTAAAACGTCCTTACTATTCAAAGTGATCTACAGACTCAATGCAATCCCTACCAAATTCCAAAGAGCACTTCTTAAAAAAATAGGAAAAAACCGTCCTAAACTTCATATGGAATAACGAAGGACCCCAAACAGCCAAAATCGTTTTGAGAAAGCAAACCAAAGCTGAGTCCTCACAGTTCGTGATTACAAAACTACACAAAGTGATGGTAATCAAAACTGTCCAGTACTGACATACCGACAGACATCTGGACCAACCGAACAGAATAGAGAGCCTGGAAATAAACCCTCACCTACAGAGTCAAAACATCTTCGACAAGGGTGCCAAGGCTACACATGGGGAAACAGAGATATTTATCGCACAACAATGTGAATATACTTAACATTACTGAATTTATACTCAAAAATGGTTAAGATGGTAAATTATAGGCTATGTATATTTTATCACAATTAGAAAATCCATCAGCTCTCTTTTAAAAAAGTATTTCTAATTTAAATACACAATCATCCTTACAGATGTTAAAAACAAAAATATTAAAAATCTGGTCAGGGCTTTTGGCATGCCTTACAGATGATAAATTGGCAGATGATAAATTCTATCAACTATAGAATCAACAGCTCTTTCAAATTTTAGTGCCTTAAAAATTTGGTTACTTCCTTACAGACAACTAATTGAATCAATTTCAGAATATTCCAAATAAATTTGCATTTCGTAGCATACTTTCTTACTTATACATATCGATAACTGGTTACAATCAGCGGGTCTGTTAACAAAGAAACTATTGAGGTGTGAGTGCCAAGTGCAGACATCAGAAACAGCAGACACGCAAATACTTGGTTTTGAAAGAGTGAAGCCTGTCATGTGGTTGAGGACACTCTGCCAAGAAAACAGAAATCGGTGATCCTGCCGAAATTATTTGGTGTGACCAAACCACAAGGGGTGTTTTATAACTTCCAAAGTCCAATGAAAATATTACATCTCTTCTAAGTCATTTCTTTTTTTTCTAAATCATTTCTTATATCAAGACTTTACTATGTAAAAGGCAAGGTACTGCCACTTTCGCTAAAACATCGGACGCCTTTTCCTCCTTCAGAGCCTGGGGATGGAAAAGCGTAACTCAGTCGCGCAGGCCTTGGCTCTGCGGAGCACTGTGCCGGTTTCGCGGCAACGAACCGGCTGCAGCACACGCTGCACGGAAGAATGAAGCAGACACTCCCTACAATGACAAAGGGGAGTGAGCAGGACAGGCGGGCTCCTTCACCCAAGGGCATCCCCAGAACTGCCGGCGGGAGACAGCCGTGAGAAGCCCTGAGGCAGGGGGAAGAGGTCTGTAGAGCGGGCAACGTGGTGTGAGGGGCAGTGGCCGTGGCCCAGGACAGGAAAGGGACAGGGAAGGTTGGCTCGTGCTCCTTCCCATCGCTGGTTCGCACCCACCGTGCTTCCTGGCAGCTGCAGCAACTCGGGTCTCTGTTCCTGAGTTCGCAGGGGTCACACTTGGGCTGTGTTTGTGAGGCCTGGAGAAGGGCAGGCAGACTGACCAACTGCGGGCAGTTGTTCCCCCTTCCTTCCCCTGTCAAAACCCCAGGGCTGGGGAATGACAACCGAAGAAGTATGTCTGCTCTGAAGCCCACTTATCTCTGGAGAGCAACGGGTGAGATTCTGACCTACAGGTCACCTGCTGGGGTGAGTGGCCGAGGCTCCCCACCCGAGGAGGGCTCACCCAGGGCTGTCCCTTGCACTCGGCTCTGACAGGGGTTGAGGTTTGGCTTCCCTTAGACACACTGGCTGCCAGGGAAGCTGACGGCCCGGGGAGGTAAGTTCACAGGCTGCAGTGACCAGACACTGGGGCACACAGCTTTCAAAACAATCTAGATCAGAAATTCTATCAGAAGCAGGTATTTCACAATAGATAATCCAGTACTTCAGAATTAGCCTAATAAATATTCTAAAGATATTACCAGAAAACATGAATTTAAGGCATAAAAAAGAACCAAACAGAAACATTACATACAAAAACTAAAAGAGCTAGGTAAAGAACTCAACAGATGGAGTAAATGGCGGAATGGATGTATCTGAGAAGTAAATTAGCAGATTTCCAATATCCGGATTGAGGAAATCAGAAGAATGAAGCAAAGGACAATGAGAGAAATTTTTAAAAATTAGAGGGACAAAAAATATTTTTAATTTTCGTAATTAAAGAATAACTTTAAATTGAAAAGGTCAGAACCACAATAGTGAAACTTAAGAATATCAAAGACGAAATATTGTAAAAAGCTTAGAGAAAGAGCAGGCCACATGTAAAGGAACAAGATTAGACATCATATTTTCTAAATGAACACTAGATGCAAAATAAGACAAATAGTGATTAAAAATATCTAAGGAAATGATTTATAACCTAGAATATCCAGCTAAACTATCACCCACATTCGAAGTCATGATCAAAATAATCAGAAGGATTTAGAAATTTTATACAAAAAGCCGCACTGAAAAGTGTGGTTTAAAGCCTTTAAAAAAGAGAAGAGACGTAGCCTCAGGATGCTGTAAGACGTGAAGTAAAGGGTATAAATACATACCTTAGTAAAGACTGCCGCTGTCTCAGAATGAAGAAAATCTATCTACCTTCATCCAGAATGAAAAGCCTCTAGGTATTATAAACACGATGGGGCTTAGGGTGCGGACAGGGAGAGAAGGTCAAGGGAGTAGACACCTTGCCAAAGTTCTAATCTTATAAGATGGGAATTATAAGTTCTATTTTTAAAAAAAGCAAGGAAAGTTTAAAAACTTCAAAAGTTAGAACAAAAAAATTTAAAGTAAAGTAACTTTATCAATCCATACTTCCAAATATACTGACAATTACAATAAAGTGTAAATGGCCTAAAGTCAATAGCTGAAACTCAAAGGCAAGACACATTGGATTTAAAAAGGTTTTATAAGAAAGCTTAAGATCGGACAAAGGTTGGAAGTAAAAGAATATACAATCTGGCAAATGCTAGCAAGAGAAATCTAGTGACACTAAATTAGTATCAGATAAAACAGATTTTAAAACAAAAATCTATTTTTAAGAATGGAGAGGGTCACTAGGAAGGATAAAAATGTTCAATCAAGACAGTACTTTTAAGCATGATGCCCTAATAAAAGTCTTTAAATATATATATAGCATAAACTGATGCAAATATCAGGAAAAATTACTGATTCTACATGGAATAATTAGAGATTCTATGTAGACCCACTAGTTAGAGATTCCCCTAGATCATGTACTAGGCTATAAATAAAGTCTCAATATTTCAAAGGCAAGGTATCACCAGTCCATGAAATTTGACAACATATTTGAGATGGAAGGTAAAAACAAAAAAATTAAAAAGTTGCATACTTGGATACACAAAAACATGGTACTAAATAATTCACAGGATTAAAGAAAAAACTCGAATGGAAATGTAAAAATATGTAAAACTGAGTAATGCAAATACTATATATCAAAAGCCGTGGGGTAAGCAAAAGCGGTGCCTCAAGGGAAATTTATTAGGTGCACGTACTGCATTAAAACTTACTTATACTCTGGAATGTTTTTCTCCAGTGCTGACAAAACAACATCTAACTCCATGACGTCGCTGCTTCTCTTTCCTTTTAGACACCAAATATGTGCATAGTCGGAAGTATCTAGAACAGCAAGATAAGCCGATGTAACACAGTGATTATCAATTTGGCTTTAGTCCAGGGTTCTGCAAGCCTACAAACAAAAATTTTCCAGCACATTGGTAAAAAGAGCTGCAGCTGAAGCAGCACGTGGGCGGGGACATGCTGGGGCCTCCTACCCCAGAGCGCTGCCTCAAGATCCCGACTACGCCCGCCGTCCCGCCGTCCCTCCGTCCCGCCGTCCCTCCGTGCCACTGCTCTTCTCCCCTCTGTGACTGCGCAGCCTGGAGCACCACCGCCTCCTCACCACTTCGCTGTGCCTTTATTTAGTCATCAGACAAGATGGTAGAGCTCTCCTTTGTTAGCTATACTTTCTTAACTTTAACTAACAAATCATTTCTGGAACACAAAAAGATCACTCAGTGTACTGATTTAAACAGTTGTAGCAAATACAGTAAGAGATGAACAAAACTACAGTACATTCTTGCACAAAGTATCTCCTAAAAAGCTATTGTAGATTACTTAGGATATGGTAAGATATGGTAAGACAAGAATACGGTCCCTTTCCTGGTGAGAAAAGCTCCGTAAAAGGATTAAAAAGCAGAGACAAAAAACGTGGTAGTTATTCTGGGGTGATGGAATTGTAGGTGATTTTATCTTCTTTTCCATGCTTTCTCAAAATTTCCTGAAATAAGCATTTTTTTATACCAAGAAAAACATGTAACTTCTGCTTCAAAAGAACTTGAGAGAAAATGCTTTATTTTCCTCTGAAACGTTTTTCAATAAACTTTTTGGGTCAATAAAAATAATACCAAATAACATGGATGAATCTGAGGAAAATTAAACTAAATGAAAGAAGCCCTATAGAAAAGATTGCATACTAAATGATGTATGAAAATATATTAATAGGTAGGTGATAAAATGTATATTTTAATAGTAAAAACTAGGTGGTGAGTATAAAAATGTATATTGTAAAATTCTTTTACCTTTGTTGTATGTTGAAAATTTTCATGATAGATGCTGGGGAAAAAAGTTACTTCAATGTCACATATTTTTAACTTTTTAAAGTGGCAGGGTTTTTCTGTGTAAAATTTTTAAAAAATTTTATTTACTTATTTTTAGAGAAAGGGAGGGAAACATTATATGGTTGCCTCTTGTGCACCCACTGCTGGGGACCTGGCCCCCAACCCAGGCATGTGCCCTGAACTGGGAACTGAACCGGTGACCCTTTGGTCCACAAACTGGTACTCAATCCACCGAGCCACAAAAGCCAGGGCTAAAGTGGCAGTTTTATGTACTTAAAATTTACTTCTTTAAGATTTTTTAAATGGAATTCATGAATGACTGTGAAAGTATAAAACACTATTCCATACCTGAGTCTCTGGCTTCATTTCTTGATTTCTTTCTTTTGTCATGAAACATCTCCTTTTTCTGAGTTTTCTGGAAAAAAACAAAAACAAGTACCAGCAAAGAATTTTACTTAAAAGTTTTTCTTTTTGGGGGGTAGGGGGGTTTATAAGAATTTATTTGAGCCAAGCTGATGACAATTGCTGGGCATCAAGGTCACAAACGCTGTTAAGTTTTTCTTAAAAGGATTAAGACAGTATTATCAAACAGTCAGTTACTATTTTAGCTATAATTCTTATTTACTTCTAAATTAATATATTATATAGTTAATTCTATAAATCATCTTGATATAAGGAATGTTAATTCTATAAATCATCTTGATATAAGGAAACACTGAAAACATTAAACTGTTCTTCCAACCCCCCCCCCACCAAAGAAAACCTTTTCAGCTGGTTTTTAACAATGATTATCTTGGAGGAAGTTGAACTTTTATTATTAAGATCATGTGTAGAATCAGCTGTTTCCCAATTATGATGAAGTAACAGCTTTTTGCCATAAACAACTATAAAATGGGGGTGGAGGTTGGCGACTTTATTTAGTCATTGGACAAGGGGCAAAACAAGACTAGGAAACTCAGAAAGTGAGCCCTGTGAATTCCCCCCATTTTCACCCCCACCCTCACCCCCACCCCTGGGGACAACCTCAGACAGCAGCAGGGCAAGCTAAGTCCCAGCAGATCCCAGTGCGCCCAGGAGGCAGGAATCAGAGCAGAGCGGCCGCAGCCCTGGGAACGGGCCGCTGGGGGGAGCCAGGGAGCGGGGCTCCCCAGAAGTCGGGCGGGCAGAGCGAGACCACACGAAGTCTACTAGAAAGCAGCTGTGGGATTCAGAACGTCACAGGTAACAGAGGACGAGCAACGCTGGGGGAAATTAGATGTAGCGAAGGCACAGGCCTCATTAACGCTGGTTAACTCCCATATACGCAGCAGCTCCAGCAGAGATTTGCGGGTGAGAACCACACGGCAGAGCGTGCAGCCTCAGACAGGGTGAATGAAAACTGTCCCCAAGGCGGCAAACACAGTCTTGGCGGGGGTATTAAAAAAACCGAAACAAATCCCAAAACCAAACAAAAAAACAAAAAATCTTAGCTATTACAATGGTTTATAACCCTCCGAAGGACTCTGGTACATAAACAGCAATGTAGTACATGCGGTATTAAAATTTAATTGTGTGTGTGGCAGGGGTAATTGTGAGAAAAAATGTCTACAAAGGCCTCTTAAGGTGGACAACAATGAAGAAGGACCGAGGAACTGAAGGCCCATTCTGACATAGCCTAAGACCGACCTCTGACCAGGCTCGCCGGGGAGAGAGACTTGAGGTTGTGGCACAGAAATCTAAAGTGATCCCCAGCGACCTGTGAGACTTCCCCCACTTGAGTGTGGGTGGCACCCGTGAATGCCTGGGATAACAGCTCCCTCGATTAGGCCACATTTTATCTCCAGTGCAGCCGGTGGAGAGAGGTTCTCTGGCTGGCGCTGACGCTAGAGGGCCCACATGGCTCAGAACGACGGGCGGGCTCTCCGTGCGGAGGAGAGCCCAGCTTCAACCGGAGAACCTCAGGCCTGCAACAGCAAGGAGTCGCATTCTGCAAAAAACCCAACTGATCTTACAGGAGACCCCGAGTCTCAGGTGAGATTTCGGCCTTGTGAAACCGTGAGCTAAGGTGAGCTTGGACCTGTGACCTACAGAAACTGTGAGCTGTAAGTGTGTACCGTTTTAAGTCACACAGTTTGTGGCAATTTGTTATGCAGCAACTGAAAACTAATACAGAGCCTGAGTCCCACTGAGTTATAGAAGCTTGAAAAACACCTTAGGCTTTTCAAAGGTTGACACTTAAAGAATGAAACCAAGCCTATTGAAGTTAAAAATGATCAGCCAATAACCAAGCTTCCGATGAAAATAAAAGTCAATGTTATTCAGGAGACATTAACAGAGAATGCTGTCTCAACAACCCATCAACAGCAATGTCCAATACACAATTAGAAAGTACTAGATTTAAAATGTTACACAAAAAATGTGACCCATAGTCAAGATGGAAAATGAAACTCACCCTGAGATAGCCCAGATATCTGACTTAGGAACAAAGACTTTAAAGCAGCTATCATGAATATGTCCAAAGAAGTAAAGGAAATGATGGTCTTAATGATCAAACAGATATGGAATCTCAGTAGAAATTATACTAAAAAATAAAAATTAAAAGAAAAAGGAAATTCTAGAACTAAAAACCACATAACTAAAAAGTCCTTGGGTGATGTTTTAGTTTCTTGTGGCTGCTGTAATAAACTACCACAACTTGGTGCCTTAAAACAACAGAAACGTATTCTCCAACATTTCTGGAGGTCACAAGTCCAAAATCAGTTTCAATGGGCCAAAATCAAGGTGCTGGCAAAGACATATTAAGACTTGATCAAAAAACATGTGTCAAGAATCTTCCAACAGAATACATATGACCCAGGAATCTTACTGCAGCATTTTTTTCCCTGAGTGATCAAGGGTATATAGGAAGATTTAGCTAGAAATTCATTAGAGCACTTGAAAAATTTTGAAATGCCACCATTCACGAGTAAGAGAGTAATTATGGCACTAACAGGATTAAAGTGTCATGCACTCCTGAAAATGATATTCTAGAATACTGGGTGACAATAACAAAGTCCCACTTGGGATGAGGAAGGCTCAGTAAAAGGACCGAGGAACAAATGTGGGTGATAAAATTACAGGATATTTTATCTTCCTTCCCATACTTTATAAATACTCTAACATAAAAATATTTCTATAACACCTAAAAAGTCTCTTTAAAAAAACTGGAGGAAAGGAAAAAAGTTTTATTTTCCTCCTCCACGTTTTTCAATTGCCCTTCTCTTGCCTAGGGGGTGGCTGACCCTCCCTTACCGGCTGACTTTCTGTTCCCAGGGTCTCTTTTTCAACAGAGGACCTGGCGCTTAGAGGGCCTCTCTTTTGAGGAGGGCCAAGTCCAGCCGATTTCTCCGAACAGTCTGAAGACGATGTAGCTTCGTGTTGCTGGTCACTCATCTGCTCTGCTGGTTCACC
Source organism: Mormoops blainvillei (assembly GCA_004026545.1). Lineage (NCBI taxonomy): Eukaryota > Metazoa > Chordata > Mammalia > Chiroptera > Mormoopidae > Mormoops > Mormoops blainvillei. The sequence continues at coordinate 55,636 of PVJD01006201.1, forward strand.
TTCCGTGATCACTTCCCCTTCGCTACAACTTTCGGATTCTTCACTAATGGGCCTGGGCTCTCTTGCTGGCTACATCAAGAAAACATCGCTGGTTTAGAAAATACAAATGCTTATCATTCTTACTGTAACAGTACATAACCAGAGTCCACACTTCCCATTTCTAAACTTTAAGATGGCACATAAGCAGGAAACCTAGATAAAGAAAGCTCCAAATTCGTATCCCAATAAACCAGTCTGCTTTTGTAAATCAAAATCTAAACACATTACACTAATGTTAAAATTGACAAAGTAATGAGAAATACTTCAGATAAAAATATTTCACTTGTTATTTAAAAAGTATCTTCTAAAACATAATACTCTTTCTCTATGAAAAATACTGCTACCGAACTTTTTCTACCTGCATCCATTCTAAACAGGATATGAAATATTTATAAAACATTTTCTCTATTTGCACCCAAACTAAGTAGGATATGAAAAATCTTACTAATTAGGGTAGAAGAGAGAACATTCCTACATACCTTTTTTGCACTAATTTTTACAAACTCGTCTTCACTTTCTTCAATTTCCGAAGTGTTTGAACTGTATCAAAGGATAAGCCATCAATAGCTCGCACACATTGCACTGTGATTCACATATGTCTTCTTTAGGGAAAAATAAGCTCAATACAATGAGACTTCCTGCTTGTCATGGGCGGGGCTGCCACCGTCCCAGCTTTATTGGTCATCTCCCCATCATCCCACACCCAGGGCACATCCGTTTAACCTCGGCAGGAAAGTACGAGTAACTGTCCCATCGCGGCAGCACCTTGTTGTGTCTGAGAACTGCACCCTCCTCCAAGTTACCACTCCCAGGAACGTGGGCGTGCATTTGTACTGAAAGCAAATCTGCACACACTGGGCCCACCATTAGGTGAAATATAAGGGAATACTCCCTTGTCCTTTGGGAAAGAAAAGTAACCCTAAACTTCTAATGAGAGATGAGTTCTTTCATTTTTTTCATTCAGTTCAATACAATAAACATTTAACACCAACCTCAAAATGCAGAGTACAGTGAATAAAACTGTTTCAAAAACTGAGCCTTTCTTGGCTCACTTTCTAGCAGGATGACCACAGACGCTGCAGTGATAGCTTAGCCAGCAACAGGTAGAGATGTGGCTGCACAGCTGGGGGACTAGGAGAGACCTCACAGTTACAGCCCTGGAGTTGGCTTTTGAAAGTACTTCTCCAGGCAAAGAAATAAAGGGAAGGGCATTTAAGGTAGAAGGAAAAGTGAATGTAAAGTGTCCAACAGCTGGCACGTCCAAGGGACCCGACACAGAGCCCAGCGAGGATGTGCTGTCAAAGAGAAGGTACTGCCAGGGGAGAGGTCAGCGGATGGGACCGGGGTGATTAGCCATGCACATAGCCTAAGAGAGACTTCCTAATTTAATTTCTGTCCAAGTGGGATATTAGTTTTTAAAATGCAGTTTGGCTACTTTCACAATATAGTCAATAACTAGAACTGACCTATCACCTAATAGAGGTCCTTAAGTCAAGGACTGGCTCTATCTAATAACTCATAATAGTGCTACAGTATTGAAGAGTTTTCCATTATGTAATCTGTTCGCAAGTGGTCTCCATGGAGTCAGCTGTACCTGGTTTACTTGACCACACCTTCACATAAATCTGTAAAGCTCAAAGCAACACTCCTCAGGGACAACACCTCTGAAATAAACAACAGGCTTTGCACTTCCTTTGTGATTATCCACCAGTTTTCTCTACTTCCGCCTGGTACTAGAGAACATCTCTTTTGTGACAGAATTTGTGAGTTAAAGAAACCTCTGACAAATTAACCAAAATTCTATTAATAGAACCATTCCCTCCCTCATTTTATCTCAAAGTCAAACCACCTTCATAGGCAATGCTTTCTAGGATAACCAGGTGTCGATTACATTTTTTGGTTATTAAATTAGACTCCAGTTTTACTGAAGTATAGCTGACATATAACATTAGTTTCAGGTGTACAATATAATGATTGTATATTTATAAATATTGCAAAATGAGTTGACATCTGTCACCATACAGAGTAACAAAATTGTTTTCTTGTGATAAGAACTTTTAAGATCTCATCTTTTAACATATGCAATATAGTATTATTAAATAGTCACCATCATGTACATTACATCCCCATGACCTTTTTTTAGTAACTAGAAATTTGTACCTATAATTATTATAATGTCAATTTTTGAAAAATTAAGTTTTTATGTATCAGTTCTCTTAAGGAAAAATCTAAGTTGACCCAAAACACCTTTTAAAAGCTTAAAAAAAAAAAAAAAGGTTCTATCCTAAAGAACTTCTCAGAAACCCCATTAACCATGAATAAACCAATACTTGAAATATAAGTGTACCTTCTTTTTGTTTCTTTTCCTTGAGGAGTTGAAGAGATAAATGATTTGCAGTGTCTGGAGAGCTCAACTTCATCAGTATATATGGCAGTGCTGTGTAAAGGAGGCTCTACAAAAGATTTTTTTAAATGCCAGCTTTAAAAGTCTGCCTGGGCAGGTTTAAGTTTGTCCCTTTACAACAGAGTACAAAGCAATCTTTGTTTAAACAGCTAACAATGTCAAAATCAGTTATACAACCTATGTCCCAAATGTTTCTGATCTCACGCTTCAACAATGAAAAACTGAAACCATTTCACTAATAAATGCGAATCAGATTAACTGGCAGTGGGTATTTATCAGTTATACCCTATATCACAGTGGTCATGTGAAAATGTCTCAATGAGACAAACAGAAGAGGAGGAAGTCTGAGATGGTCTTTCCTCTCCCAGTGGAGTGTCACACTCGCTGCACTGACTAGCGGCCCCAAGGCTTGGCGGGCCTGGTGCGCTGCTGTGACTGGCTCTGTACCCAGCAAAGTGCCTGGCGCAGGGTGGGCATGCAATCCCTGTGGAGGGGGACCTCTGGGGAGGAATGCCAGTCCTCCCTCCCATCCTGTCCTCTCTGCGTGACCCTGCACTGCGAGAGCCCTTAGCTGGCATAAAATGCTAACCTGAATAATGAGGAAGATGACCCAAGAGAAGGCGGCCAGGTGGCCTGGGTGGGAGACACAGAAAGCAGATGCTGAAAGCCGGCACTCCGGCCTGCTCAGGAAAGAGGGGCACCAAGAGAGCTCACTGGGCGCAGCCTGGGCAGGTAGAGGGTTTGGGGGAAGCAAGGTAGGTGGCTAGTGGTAGTGGAGCTGAATGGCGGTGGGGGGATGCTGGGTAACAGCCAAGTAACCACTTCTTCATGCTCAAATTTTGGCATGACAGTGCAAATTTACTTATGAAGTCATCACCCCATGATGGCTGTACAATTCTGAGACTATGCTAAAACGCCACTGAATCACACATGTTAAAAAGGGTGAATTCTTTTACTAACAGAAAATAAGACTGAAAAATACTGATACCAAATTAAAACTACGGGAGATGGTATATATTTTCGAAATTCCCTTAAAACCTATTCCAGCAAAAATGTCTGCTCATTGCTGTTCTGAACGTGTGGGCAGTTGGCATTTTATCATTTTTGGCCTCTGGATTGGCCAGTGACCCAGGGACAGCAGCAGTAATTTCTGGATGCGCTGCGGTCAGTCAAGCACCGGCTGGTCCCCTCTCACTCCGGGGGCACAGGTGTAGTTCTCCCCAGACTCCCTGCACCCTCTGCCTCAGTGTGTTTAAGAAAAGGGAAGATTCCCCTCCACACACACCCCTTCTCCCTAAACTCAAGACCCTTGCTGGTGGTATAGAGGGAGAAATATATTTTATATTCTTTGTGTTACAGGTACTATGAGTGTCTTAATATGACTGGCTGGTTAACAAATGCTACTAGAAGAGTTCTACTTTGATAATGTTTAAAGAGTTCTTAGTTTCAATGTACTTAGAAATGAGAAACATTAATTTAAGTTATAAAGAACTCCGCAGAACATTATATTCATATGCAGACAACTGAGTTTTATACTTGAAGATATTTCCACATTTTTATTAGTCTAAATGTTGTTGCTTAAACTACTTTAAAGATTTTGGGATAATGGTTTGAAATACTAACCAAAGGATTCATAAGGTTCTTCATCTTTCTCGTTCTCACTCAACTCACCCATGCTTGAGACATCGGAATTATCAGAAAAATCATATGCTTCAGTGGGCTTGTGCAGTTGGTCGGCTTTCTAAAAGTGAATAACGTCAAAGTCATTGAACTGGCTTTATGAACATCACAAAACCAACTGACTTAGCAAGGATATCCCTGCCATCACTGCTGCCTGAAGAAGCAATTCTTACCACTTCTGGGGGACCCAGACACCTCTGATCCTCTAAGGCAGGAGTTGGCAAGCTTTTCTACAAAGGACCAGAGAGTCAATATACCAGGCTTTGCAGGCCACAGGGTCTCCGTGGCAAGGACTTGGCTCAGCCACGTGCGCGTGGAAGAGCGGCGGGGAGGTGAAGCATGGGAGTGGCTGCGCTGCAGTCAAGCTTCAGTTACAGATGCAACTGAAATTCAAATTTCACATCATTTTCATGTGTCATGACACATCTTTGTTTTGATTTGATTTCAACCATTTAAAAATATAAAAACCATTATTAGCTTGCAGGGCTGCACAAAAATGGCGGGCAGGCCAGATCTGGCACACGGGCCATAGTTTGTCAACTCCTGATCTGAGGAAAGTGATGGGCCTCCACCCAGACATACGCCCATAGGTCTGATGGGTTATCAACCATTCTGAGGATACACAGGGTTAAAAACTCCCGGCCGAAGGAGAGAGACCAGGGTTTACGGTTCAATATACTAACAAGCCCCATGACATCTGCTACCCCAAATTCTCATGAAAGGTCAAAACCAAAAGAAAATGAGAAAAACTTCCATCGTAGCTCTGGAAGGTGTGGAAAGGTGCCAGTAACAGATGAGAAAATTCTGGAAGATATAAAGAGGGAATAAAACTGGCAAGCAAAACAAAAAACTTTACCACTGACAGACCCTCATGGAAAAATTATTTGTGGAGTGTCTGGGGTGGAAAGCCCAAGAGGCCAGAGAGGGAAACGGCCCCCAGCACACGCTGCCTTCCGCGGGAAAGAGAGCGCAGGAGAGCTAAAGGATCCATCCCAGGCCCTCTGGACTCGGGCCGCCCAGGGTGGCGAGCTGAGAAATCCATCCAAAGGACAAGCACCTGCGGCTGGTGGGAGCACATAGCTGAGGGGCTCTGTGGGAGATCCGGGGTTGAAGAGCCTCCCCTGCAGGTGGGTGCTGGGGCAGCAGGCAGGAGACCACACCAGACAGACAGCCAGGGAGGGACAGATAGCCGGGGAGCAGAGAGGACCCCCGGCCCCAGCACCCGGAGAGCAGGCACCCTCCACACCATTCCTACATCTTCATGTGAGCCTGGAACGTAATTTAAAATTAGCTATCAAGAGTGTTAAAGAGATGTCCCTGCCTTTAACACAGATTTGTTCTAAGACTCTACTCTAAAGTAAACTATAATTGAACTAAGTGGAATATTGCAAAATCATTAACAATGGTTTAAAACTCTAATATCATAGAGGAAAAGCTATAAGTGAAAATAGCAACATATACAAAGTTGTACAATTTTAAATAATGTTGGTTATCCAAAGAAAAATAAAACCAGGTTAGGTCTAGGAAAAAAGATTCAAAATGTTAACAATTTTCCCCATCGTACTGGAAAAGGTGGGTGGAGGGGCACACACTGTCACTTACAATGGAGCACCGAGCTAACCCAGCGGAGTCTACGGAACTCTGAGGCTCCCACCAAACGTTATTTTGTACTGTCAGTTATGAGAAAATCAAGTTAAAATATAAAAAGATAACTTACATCTTCTGTGGAACATGTTCTTCTCACAGCGTTCTTTGAATATCCAGCACTATTAAACAGCAAAAAACACACAAAAAAGTTAGGAAATATTTTAAACGTAACTGTGGAAACCACTATAACTTGCGGCACTTTTCAAGCATTTTTTCCCCCATTATAGTCCTCATTACTTGTACTAATAATGTGCACCCAGTGAAATTCAGATGATGGCTATATCATTTTAGAAAGCAGAACCCAAACCTCACAAATTTAATTGCATTTTTACAGGTCAAACCCTATCATCCATGTATAAAATAGCATCTCTCCCCGTCAGTGACGTGGAACAGTCCTGCTGTTATCCTCGTGCCCGAGGTCTCAGTCAGCAGCAGTGACGGGCTGTTTCTGCAGAGCTGAGCAAAGCGGAGGTACATGGACTTTCCTGAAACACCCAGCACCCGTGCCATGCCCGGCTCTTGTGCAGGCATCTTCTCGCGCGCTCGAGTAGGCCCCTGAGGTCGGGGTGAGTCCGGTGCTGCAGGTGTGTACCTGCCCAGAGCAACATGCCCTGGCAGCACAGGGGCCTGCGTTCAGGCCTGTGTCAGCTCAAACCAGAGGCAGCCCTCTTCCCACCCCTTCCTGCTCCCCGCACTGGGCATTAGGAGAACAGGAAAAAGCGGCGCATCTTCAACAACCTGAACGTCAACAAGATGCAACAGTAGTGATGAGAACAAAAACTGGAATCGAGGGAGGCAGGAAACAGTATCGTCAGTGAAAATACACTGAGGTCCTTTGTGCACCAGGCACTGTTCAGGCCGCAGGGGCTGCGACCTACCACCCCCTCCAAAAAAAGGCCCTGCAGCCACCCAATCGGGGATAGCAAACTCAGCCTGGTGTGTCTGAACCAGTATTTCTTTGAGTAACGTTTAGAAAAGTTACAATAGTGTTAGAACCTCTGTATACCCATTGCCCAAGTTCACGCGTGTTCACCTCGTGCCTCATCTGCTTCGTGTGTGTACAGACACTGGAGGCACCGCACCTTCGCGCCCAATACTTGTGTGTCTTTCCTGAGACAGGGCCTGGTCACAGTATAATTCCCAAATCAAGCAACTTCACAATATCATCTAATCCACAGTCTATGTCATTTAAGGTTTTTCTCCCAGCATTTAAAGGAAATACATCCAAGAGAATATAAAATATAAGACTGCACTGGACACAGTAGGTTCAGAAGCCTTCTGTTATATGTGCACCTCTATGCACTAATTGGGGTCTAAAACATCGTTAGTTATTCACAGTAAACAAGAAATGGGAAAACTGCTTAAAGCTGTGGGCCTCCAACATCCAGCATCTGAATCACCTGTGGGGCTTGTTCAGCCAGATCGGTGGCCCCACCCCAGGGTGCCTGATTCAGTTGGCCAGGGATGGGGTCTGACATTCGCACCTCTAACAAGTCCCCCCTGCTGCGGACGCTGCTGGGCAAGGGGCCCCACTTGGAGAACCACTGCTTTATTTGATTCTCAGACCTGAAGAAGACAGAACAGGTACCCACTTTATGGCGTTTATGATTTTGGGTTCGGAAGAGTTAAGTGACTTACCAAGAGCCAAGTAACAGAAATAGGGCTAGAAGCCAGAGTGCATAACTTCTCAACCTAACCTCTTTCCACTATCACCTGCTTTGACTGTGCTTTAAAAAAAAAAAAAAAAAGAAAGTACTGTGATACCACAGGTAAAAATTTGGGTGTATGCACACAAGTGCATTTTGGGAGGAGGGATGAACAGATTTCATAAGTCTCCAAAATAAAAAATATATAAATAAAGTATGTTCCCCTGAGCCCTGCTAGGCTCGCCTCTGCCCTAGCCCCACCCTACAGAGGTCGGCTCCTCCAGGCAGCCCTCCACTGCCCACGTGGAGCTCCTCAGTGCCCGATCTGGTGCAAGGACTACAGCAAGCAGAGGCCTTTTAAATGAGCACAGACCCCGCCAGTGGGACATCTGCCAATAAATCCACGAAGAGCATTTTAGGAGGCAGTTCTGCAACCCATTTTAAATGCATGCCCCTTTTCATGAAAAATAAAACGGTTACCGGACTTAGGGTGGTAATCACATCTCAAGTATATCAGTGTCGAATCACTGTGCCGTACACGTGAAACTAATATCCGCAGCAGCAAGGGACTCGTTAGAGGTGCGAATGTCAGACCCCATCCCTGGCCAACTGAATCAGGCACCCAGGGGTGGGGCCACCGATCTGGCTGAACAAGCCCCACAGGTGATTCTGATGCTGGATGTTGGAGAACCACAGCTTTAAGCAGTTTCATTCAACTATACTTGAATAAAAGATGTTTTCAATGGCTTGACTCGTGCTGGAGCGCCCCTTTTAAGAACAACAAACGGCAGCTTTGTTGTCCCCCCACCCCGACCCCCACCCTGCCGAGATTTGGTTCAGCTTTAAGGTCTGCGGTTTGTGCCACAAAAACAGCAAGGGCTTGAAAATAAGAATACTGACTACTGGCCAGAATCAACGTCTCAAGAATCAAATGTCTGGCAAGTGGCGGACACTCAGTAAGTGTGTTTGGAGTCTACACGACACCCCCACAAAGCAGTACTAATGCTAACTAGCGTCCTTTCCTGCCCGCCCGGCAGTTTAAAACTGTAACTGCTACAAGGCTCACGGTAATCCTAGCACGCTGGGATTACTGTTCCCATCTTAGGGACGTGGACACGGCGGCCCTGAGTCACACGGAGAAACTAACGCAGAGGCGGGGCCGGGACGCCCCGCTATGCAGCGCAGTTGGGAGAGGAACAAACCGCGGCAGGGTGGAAGGGTGCCAGGGGCCGCATCACTTACCCCACGCTTCCCGGGGTCCGCACCCGCCAAGCAGAGGCCATCGCGGCTGCGACTGCTCTACCAAGCGACGGGGGCCACAAATCTCCCGCCAAGGTCGCGTCGCCCCAAGCAGCCAATCCGGGAGCAGCGCACGCCCAAGCACCACGCCCCGCCCCCAGCCCGGTGTTACAGCGGCCGCAGGGCTCCGCTCCGTCCGAGAGCGCGAGAGAAAATTCGGTCTGGGGTAAAACAAAAGGCGGAGCTGGAGTCTGCTCCGTACAATCAGTTGCTGGTGACCCCCTGAGACGCCAAGGATTTGCCGAGCCTTCCGTCCCACCCGCGCCGTGCGCTAATTTTCAAGGCTCCAGGACTCCGGAGCCCGGAAGGGGAGGACCCAGAGCTGAAAGGTCGGTGGGTAGTCAACACAGAGGCGGACCCAAACCCGGGGTCGGCGCGCCTGCGCAGTTGCCTACTGTACTGCAATGCCGCGGAGGCAGGATTGGACTTCCCTCCGGCAGCCCTTAACCACTGGCATGAATTTGGCGTGTTTCTTCATTCATCGACAGGGAGGGCCCTCACCACAGCGTAAATAAAAATGAGCTCAGAATGGATCAAAGGCCTCATCCTGGGAGCCAGGACAGAAGCTTCGTGACATTGGATTTAGCAATGATTTTATGATGAAAACGTTCTGGAGAGATGGATAGCAGTGGGTGGCTGTGTAACAATGTGAATGAATATGCTTCAGTAGTGTCGCTGAATTGTACAATTAAAAATGGTTAAAATGCTACCTTTTGTTACGTATATTTTACAATAGAAAATTATAAACATTTCATGCATACAGAAGGGTCTAACATAATGTAAAGATAACAAGAAGTGCCCATGCACTCCCCACTGGATTAGGAAGTAAATCATTATCATTCCTCCCAAGGATAAATTTTATCATTCCCATGCTTTTCTATCTGGTATACCTCTAAATAATGTGTTAATTATTGTATATTTCAAAACTTTATGTAAATATGTGGTATGTGTTCCACAAGTGCTCTTACTGAAAGCTATGATTTATCCACATTGATGCATGTAGCGGTAGTTCGTTTTCATTCTTTGGAATGCATTCCGTAGATATCCTATATTTTATTTATCCTTCCTCCTGGGTATGGGTAGATCAGTTGTTTTGTTTTGGTTTTTTGTTTTTGTTTTTTTGCCGTCACCACGATGCAGCACTAAACATTTTTGTGTGTTGCTGGCTACACACCTAAGAGTTTCTCTAGGGATAGGCTCAGTAGTACATATTATCACTTCATCATTAAAAGGCATTTTCAGCTTTACATGATTTACACAGCCAATTTTTACACGTTGCTTTCTAGACTACAGTTTACACTCCATCAGCAATATGTAAGTATCGACTGTGTACTTGTCGATACTTAGAATTTTTAAGACTTTCAAACTTTACCTAACTACTGAGCTGAAGAGTATCCTATTGTTTTTGCACTGCACTTCCCTTGAGTTGGTCATCATTTCATTGTTTATAGATACTTCCCAATTCCTCTTCAGGGGTATGCCTGTCCCTCAACCCAAGAATTATTGGGGCAATTGCAAGAGAAGAGTAAACCACCTTTGAATTATTGAAGGTAGTTCCCGCTGATGGATTCCTGGAGCTTGAAAGTTGTCACCCCTAAGAGAGTAGATAGGCAACTTCATTTTTCTGGGGAAGGTTGTAGTCAAACCTTCTGTGCTTATCGGTCTAAAAAGACAAGAAGAGGACCAGGACTCAGGATGAAAATAAAAAGTCGACCCAAATAAGTTTACTTAATAGAGGAATTTATGAACTCATGTCACCGAGAAGTCCAGAGATAGGATGTCTGTCAAGCTCAGTTTGATCTGGAAGCCACCAGGGTTCTGAATCCATTTTCTTGCCCTTCCGGTTCACCAGCTTTTTCCACAGGCTGATTTCTGTCATCATCCTCATCATTTGAAGTTTTTGAGCATTTACTGTGATCCAGCCATTGTTCTAAGTGCTTAAACTCTTAGATCATTTAATCCTTTCAAAATAATCCTATGGGGTTGGTACTATAATCCCTCTGTACACATGAAAAGACTAAGGAGCAGTCCCCACAGGTAGTAACTGGTGGCGCCTGCATTACCTTAGGATTCTGGCTCAGCGCTCGCATCTGACGGCCATTCCAAGTCACACATCTGCACTCCACCGTTCAGACAAGGAGAGCAGCTGTGTCCCAGCATTGCCAGGAAAATGCCTAAGATGCACTCTAACAGGCCCAGCTGCGGTGACATACCTACCTGTATTAGGGCCCTCCAGAGAAACGGGACCAATAGGATTTATATCAGTTCCATATTTTGGAATTATTCATTTGATGTTTAAATGAGAATATAAACGAGAACATTTTTATTTATCTTACAGAATTGTCATGAAGGAGTACTATATGTAGGCCCGTAGATATATAGAAGGATTTATTTCCTATTGCATGTCTGCTTTTTTCACAGCGAACTCTTCTGTCGAGTTTTCTGTTCAGAGCGTGTCCACTAGAGGTCAGATAAAGAACGGGACAGGAGATTTGAAAATGTACTTAGAGACCAGAGCTACTTATTTGCAGACATTGTAAATATTAGCTCAAAGTTCAAGATTAATAAGACTAGACGTCTTCAATGCTCTGGCTTGACTCGTTTTTCCCGCTTTTGGGCATTATCCTCTCCCCTAAGTTACTAAATCCATTCCTGTCAAGTTTCCCTTAAGCCAAATAGTATGATTTTCTAAAGTGAAAAAGAAAATAATTTACTTCTCAGATTTCCCAACTTTCTTTTTGCACTTACTACAGTACCAACAAATTATTGGGTACCTGGGAATAAGCCACTAAACTTGGCAGTTTTCATCCAGAAGAAACTAAAGTCATTATCTGTTTTAAACAGACCAACTGCTCAACGTCTATACTTATGACGCAGCAAAACCACCTTGAAGCGTCCCCCGCCGGGGGGAAGGGTGAGGCCAGGAAGAAGGAGGCCTTCACTTGCATGGTCCCTTTCAGAGGAAATAAAATTCCGAAAGGCTGTCTTACCCTGTGTCTATTAAAGTTGGGGGGCAGAAAGGTTTTTCCATTGTAGCAAAGAGCAGTGACATGAGATGCCTTCCCGTGTCATATGCTTTCTGACATCTCCCTGGCCCTAAGCAGAGACTAAACTTCATTGCTCTGTAACTAATGTTCTCCTTTTCCCAGACCTAACTGGCACTGCTCCTATCCAAGCTGAGATCACATGGCGAATAGGTCCTAGCCCCACATCATGCCACTGCAGTCACATGTCTCAGATTCCGTTCCCAGCGCCCTGCAGGGCTAAGGGAGGCTGGTCAGGAATCCTGGCAGGAGCATTCTAGCAAAAGTCAGGATTTCTCTAGCCAAGGATTAGCTGACTTCCCACCTGCATGGGATATACTTCTATAACTCAAATGAGCAGAGGAAATAAAATGAAAGGACAGCCCAAGGTAAAATATTTTCTTAAAATAAGGGGAGAAAGGGTCCTGGGATAGGATTTCTACAGTAGAGACATGTCTCCAGGATTCTCACCCATGCTGTGGTCAAAAAGAACTTTCTGGAAAAGTTTCCAATGACCTTGCTCACTCTGACATTACCTTTGAGTGTCCTGCGAGCACAGTCATGAGCTGACCTTGTTCAGAGAGGCCCAGGCAACTCTGGTCCTTACTTCAGTGATCCGTTCCGCTCAGCCGAGCTGCACGGTGGGAGAACCATCAGACACTGAGCCTTCGGACATGCCCAGGTCAGGCAGGCTTCCCTCTCTGGCCCCTGGGTGACACAAAAAGCCTTCCTAGAACCTTCTCCAGGAGGAAAGGGCTCCCCTCATTCTCTGGCTGCTGTACCTCGCAGGCTTGCTTGCTCCCCGCTTTGACCTTGTCACAGCGTACAAAAGATCGGCATCACCCTACCCTCCACCTCGCACCGCTGCAAGCCACAGCCATGCTCGACAGTTTCTCTCCTGGGCCTGGAGACTCAGAGAGGGCTTCCTAGAGGAAGTGACAGCTCCGCCAAATGAAGGAGAAGGAGCCAGCCAGGCCAGGGTAGGAGAGTGCCCCTGGGGCAAAGCATGCACCAAGGCCCAGCGGCGAGCGAGAGCGTGGTGCGCTCCACGGCCTAAAGTAGGTTTAGTGTGGATGAACAGAGTGGAGGGGCGCGGCGAAAGGTGAGGCTATGGAGACCCGCAGGGACCTCGGCCCCGCCCCCCCAGTTCCTTGTGGCATTAGCATCACATGGGAGCTTATTCAAAATGCAGCATTTCAGACCTGAGTCCTGAATTATTGAATAAGAATCTGAATGTTAAGATTCCCCAGGGGACTGGATGCCCAGTAAAGTTTGAGGAGCCCTCCTCTAAGTATATTAGCAATTCAGACAGGGGAGCTCCAGGAAACCTCTGAACGATTAAGCAGGGGAGTCACGTGACGAGATTTGTGACTTAGAAAAAGTGGAGGGAAAGTGAATGAGTTACTAGAGACGGGTATAGGAGACAAGGAGGTGCTCTTGTCCACTAAGGGCTGTAGGAATAAGGGGCGGAGGACACTGGACAGATTATTTAGAGGGCAGGAGAAAGATTCCGCAAGCCGGGGTCGCTGAGGCCAGCTGGGGCAGCCCTGGAACTTCTCCCAAATTCAGGGCCCGGTGACAGCTCAGCTGGGCGGGGGAGGCACTGGCTGCAGCGCAGCGGGGTGGAGGGAGGCAGTATCGGGGGTGTGGGAAAGCTTGGCACTCAAAGCAACAGTCCCTCGGTGTCGTCTGCACATGCTACCGGATGCAGAATGTGAGCAAACTGGTTTCACACGCGCTTCACACGGGTCCTCCACCTAAGCGCCCGGCAGCTGGCCCGGCAGGCCCGCCCCTGACTCGCCCCGCAGCCTGAGCAAGTCAGGCAACGCAGGAAGCCTGCCTGCAGTTCTCGGGGGAGGGGGTGGGGCGCAGCGGCAGCCCTAATGGTGAGCAAGGGCAAGTTCTGTTAGAGAAATCTGACAACCACGCCCCTCCCCCACTTAAAAGTCTCAACAAAAGACAGTGGCTGATAACGCGGATGTAAAATAGATTTGTGAAAAAAAACCCACCCTGCTTCCAACCAGGAACAGAATCCCTTTGCACCTGAAGAGCAGGGCTGGAAAGCAGAATTCATCCAGTGAGACTTCTACCATCTGAGCAACGCGGTGCGAAGGAGTTAAAAGGCAAAGGGAAAAATCTGGATTTCCTTTTATGCTAAAGATACGGGTAATAAGAACTGAGAGTCAATTTCCCAAGTACCCATGCTGAGTGAAGACGTGAGCTCCAAACGAACACAGAGGTGGGCCTCTGCTCTAGGGCACAGGGCGAGAGGACAGCTGGGGTGGGGCGTGGGGGTCCCTCCTGGGTCTGTACCTGCAGGCTCCAGCTCACCTGAGCTGGAGCAGTGCTGCTGACAGAGACCCAGAGGGTCTGTTCTGTCCTGCGAACCTCCCTTGGGAGAGGCCCCTGAAGTCAGACCCAATGCCCACCCACTCTCCATCTAACCACATAGGGAGCTGGGGGCTGAAGTAAGTGGGGGCAGGGTGGGGGGGGGGCTCCAGTCTGCTCCTCTAACAGACCCACCGCCTTCACCTCTGCGGGTGCTGCCGGGACCCTCTGCCCTCAACCATCTGCTCTGCCCAGCACCTGGAGACAGGGAGGGCCGGCAGGCTTCTCCTCTGCTGAGGCTGTGAAAAGAAGCAAGCACTGGAAATCTGGATGAAAACACACAAAGGAGATGCCAGCGTCCAAAGCATTTACTATCCTCCACTTTGTGACGGGACTTAAACAGTAAGTGGGTCTATTCGCCAAGGAGGGTTTGGCTGCGCCTGAGGACTAGCTAATGAAGAAAGCCCGTCCGACACAGTGACTGGGTGCTCAGGATGCCCAGGGCATGGGGCACCACGCCACAGAGAGGAAGGGGCAGCCACAGGGGCGCCCTGGCACAGACAGACTTGGAGTGAGAACACCCAGCTCTGCCACTGATGGGGACCCGTGAGCCAAGCTCGCCAGGGCTCAATTCTCTCATCCATAACGAGGAATAATAAATACTTCAGTGGGAAAGAGAGAAGTTTTCAGGTGGAGGCTCCCAGGCACCGTGGGTCCACTCCCATCTCTATTTACTGCACATTCTCCATCTCCCAACACCACCCCCCACCACGCCCAGTGTTGCGCTGCAGGGAGAAGCCTGCTGATGGCGCATCTCTGGGCCTGACTACCGCTTTCAACCCTCCCAGCCTCTCAGAACACCTGTCTTCCCCTCTTCCCTGCATCCTCCCTCTCCCTCTCTCTCTCCCTCTCCCCGCCCCTGCTCCCTGGGACCTTTCCCAAGGGTACACCATCATGCTCTAGCATCCCCGTCTTAAAAACCTCCACCACCAGCAAACACAGGCAAACGTCTCAGCCTCCCACCCTTCCCTGTGCACCAGCCTTTCATCTAATTTCCTTCCCAGTAAAACGTCAGAAGAGGGCGGTCTGCCCTTCTCCCTGACTTCCCCACTCCCCTCCACTCGCTCCCAACCGGCTTCTGGTCTCCCTGCCCTGCTGGGACACTACTGCCAACATTACCACCGTGGCTGAAGGCAGCAGCCTTTCTCTGTCCCCACCTTACTCCACCCTTCAGCCTTACCGACACCTCCCTCTCTTCCTGAAACAGCTTCCTCTCTGGGCTTCCGGGAGATCACACGCGTGGTCTCCCACCTTCCTCCACGGCAGGCAATCCTCAGTGTGCATCGCCAGCTCCTTCTTTAACTTCCATTCAAATATCAAGGATGCGAGGGCTCGGTTTGGGGCCCTCCGTTAGTGCCTATGCAGATTTCCTGGTGCCCCAGGTACCCAATCAAGTCCCTTGGCCCAACAGCGGTGTTGTGAGAATGACATGAGAACATCAGTAAAGAAGGAATGTAGCGCAGTGCTCACAGTGAATCCGTAATCCCTGCAGCCGCCGCTGCCTCTGTAGGTGATGATCCCAAGAACTTCCACGGGATCTCATGAACCTACCACGTGGCCGTGACCCAGCTTTACACATATTTTCCTGCTAAGATAGAGCAGCTGATTCTACCAAAGTTTTGGTCCTTAATGGACTTGGGATTATCAGCATCAGAGAGCAACCGTATTTAATTTTTGATAAGCCATAAACCCAGACTAAAAGTCCGTGATGGGGTATTAGCCCTGCTATGACAAAGAAAAATCCTCAGCTAGGAATCCAAACCACTTGTACTGAAGCTTAGGCAGAACCGCTTGATGCGGAGAACAGTCCAATGACGTTTTGTCAGAAAGGTCACCGCCTGAGGTAGACAAGATACATCCAGGGCGTAAGTCTGAGAGCTCAGTGTCGACAGCGGGGTTTCCCAGCTCCAGGTCTGTCTGGTGCATGACCAAAATCAAATTATTTGTGTGCTGCTATCTCCTCGGCTGTAAAATGGGACAGTGACTGCACTGGTCTCGAAGTGCTGTGGGCATTAAACAGGTCGCCCACGGAAAATGCGAGGAACGGTGCCTGGTGCGGAAGCAACACTCTATGCATTTCAGCCTCTAGTATTATTCCATGTAATCGAACACTTGAGAGGGGGGCAAAAATATGTAACTGCCTAATGCCAAATATACTTAAAAACAAGCTGTGTTCCTGAGTGCAGATGGTGAGGGGATGCCCTAGTGGGCCAGCAGGGAGGGGCGAGCTGAGCTCGGAGGGCAGTGGGGTGACTGCAAAATGCCCCAACGTGGATGGACCTTGAAGACATTGTGCGAAGTGAAATAAGCCAGCGGGAAAAAGACACACAGCATATGATTCCGCTTACGTGTCAGTTCCGTGAGGTGAACGGAGCTCTGTGGCTGGCTGCACCACCATGGGAACCTATGTAACGCCCCTGCGCTGTGCACTTCAAAATGAGTTAGATGGCAAATTTTAGGTGTATTTTACTATAACTTTTCAAAAAGAAAAAAAACCCCCGCATGTGCGTGTATATCCGCCTTATTACAAAGAGGAGTTTTGTTCAAAATTTCAGGCATCTGTTCAAACAAGACTTATTTAATGAACACCTGCTAGTTTCCAAGTGCTGTGTTCTGTGCTGAGGGAGGGAAAAGCAAAGGCAACAGGGGAAGAAAGGAAGAGGAAGGTAAGACAAACAAGATAAGGGAGTTAAGAGCTAAAGATAAAAAGGCAGGATGGACTGGGACCGCTAGCACAGGGCCATGCACAGGGCTTGGGCTTTAGAGGACGTAGGGCAAACACGCCACACAGAACCCGAGAGGTGGGGGGGAGAGGGAGACGGACATAAACACAAGAGGTTATATAGGAAATTGGAGGTCGATTAACACCAGTGGAAAAGAAAACCTTTAAAATGACAGTGTGGGACGGGGAGGGAGGAAAAGAAACAGGAAAAGTTGGCTGCTCTCTTAGCCCGCTTCTAAACCAGTAAGAGAAGAGTGAGACATGTACTAAAATAGAGAGACTAAAATAGAATTCAGTCCACCACAGAGCTGCCAACTATAGCCAGTATCTCTTGAAATGTAGTTTTCCAGCAAAGAATGTGTATTTTCAAGAAAATCTATACTATTCTCACCGTGACTTTCTTCTGCACAACCCAGAGGGACTGTTGCCAAAGAGCCTGTGAAAGTGATGCGTTAGAGGAAGAGGCCTGGGAAGGAGGGGGCGACGGGCATGCCGCACACCCGAGGCCCAGAGCCCTGCCCACTCTCGGCTGGGGCCCACTACAGGCTGCCCAGATGTCACTCCTGACCTGAAAACAGAGGCTTCACTCACTTGAAATGCAGAAATATTTATTTTGGTTTCCTTCATTGTTTTTGGAAATTCTGTTTTGGTTTATAAAACATAGAAATAGCCAACACTTAAAGCAAACATTCAAAACCCCAGTGTGACAAATTATTGACTGTGCAATGAAGAACACACATGACGAAGCTGGGCTACCGAACGGTGTTACTACAACGATGCTTCTTTAGTGCAAACCCTCTGTGCGGTGTGACACGTGTGCTCTCACACACTCAGAAACAACTGCTCCAAATGCAGAAATGACAGCGTAATTCAGTCATATGTGGCAAAGGCTTGCAGTTGAGTGAAATGCTGCTAATTTCCCAAATTAACTTAAAAAAAATCCCTGGAGAAGGTAATCCCAGGAAATGAGTTTTCCAGATTTCTACATCCTAGAATTTTGGCTTGTCAAACACATTTCACAGAAATCATGATGATAGGAGAGCATTTGTTTATTACTGTCCGTTTCCATAAGTACCCAAGTCTATCTACTCCCTTAATATTTTTAAAGACATGCCTTGCCTGAGAGTTTATTCTGGGAGAAAAAGCCACTTAATCACAACATGAACTTTTGATAGGAAAACCACATTAAAAATCCGTTGGCCGTCACAGACAAAGAGGGATGGTTCAGTGAAGATAAAGTGGACAGTTACTTAGGCGTCACAGTTGAGCATGGTCGTTCCAGGTAATTATTTCCTTCTTGAAATGCTTGTCTTCACTGTAGAGTCTAAGGCAGATTTTTTTTTTCCCATAACCCCTGGGGAAAGAGGAGGTTCTGGGAGCATTCGCTCTGTGGGCGCCAGGACCCACTCGCCCCGGCAAGGAGTTGCTCGGCTGAGACTCGGCATCTGCGCTGCTCCGACCTGGTCTGTCCTCCACTTCACTGGGAAACTTCCAGTCCATAGGGAGCAAAGGGGATTGTGGAGAAGTGTGGGGGTTCATCAGCCTCCATCAGAAGCGGGGGAAGAGTGCGTGGAAGGCAGGGAAGGGAAGGTGACAGGAGTCAAAAAAAAATCTCTGGTCCATCTGTGACATTCTCCAGCCGGGACAGGTGTTCATGAGGGACAGCCTCCTCCCAGCGCACTGCACTCCTCGGAGTAGCAGGCCTCTCGGAATAGCAAAGTCCTAATTCCTTGGTTAGAAAAACGGGGAGACAGAAGTTTTCACATCCGCCTTTTGACCTAAGGAAGTCACAAATAACTTAGCACATTTGTAGTTTCCCCTTTACAATTTTTAAGGCTCATTTTGGAAATTGTGTTATCACCACATATATATATATATGTGTGTGTGTGTGTATATATATATATATGTATGTATATATACATGGTCTGCCACACGAGGTGACTGTAAGGCAGTGTCCCGCGTCCTCTAATATTCCTATGGCAAGAATCCCCGAGTGCACGAGTCAGGCATGGACGCTCCTTCCCTTCCCCACGCTCGCAGTAGTCAAAGTTACCAACGTGAAGGCCACCAGTAGAAGAAGATCGTGGAGGCGTGTGGTTTCTTCTGAGCTTTCCTCTTCCCATTAAACTTTGATGGTGGAATAAAGTTCATCTATCTGTGACCTGAAATAATTCCGAAGCTCTGGCCTTTTTGCCTTCATTGTTGGGGTCAGAAGGCCGTTCTCGATAGAGAATAATTCAGGGTGGAGATAAATGCCTTTGACCTGCAAATAGACAAGGCCATTTAAGAGGGGAGGGGACCGATGAAACCTGAGTCTAAAAAGCACTTCAGCCACCCAAGGGAATAAAAACCCTTATGCTGCCAAACCATCCTCTCCCCTCTGGCCCTGCCGCACTCTCTCAGCAAGTGGTTCATTCTCAGGACAGGATGCAGGACTGTATCCTGACCTCCACCCTGGTTAAGGAAATCTCCATCACCCGCCATCACTCGCCAGCACCCACGCCAACCCACTCCATTATTCTTCCCTCATGGATTTCCTTAGGTCATCTCTTCCCCTACCGTAACCTACTCATAAAAAACCCTTCAAGTCAAAAACTTGTTCTATGAGAATTCATGCACTTTTGTGAAAGTCTTACCTGTTCAAACGCTTTTAGTCCAGCGTCCTTCCCAATTCTCACCATGTCTTCTAGAATAGCTTTTTTGACATCCTAGTAATGTTAAGAGAAATCAGATACTGCTGGGTTGGAGGTTCCTGTACCAGGCACTCAACGAAATGGGAAGATAGGGAAGTAGACCGCAAGCTCCAGGACCTACCTTGTTTCGGCACAGTTCTTCAAAGGACCCTTCCAGTCCTCTCTTTCGGGCCCAGCGGCCCAATGTCTCGACATCAGGGATCACGATTGCTATGAGAAACGCCTTTAACACAGACAAGTGAGTGACTACATGGCTGGTACAGGGGTTCCAGAAGAGAGGTCCTAGATGAGTTTGCATCACAGACCCCCGGGAGAAGTTGGTGAAAGTTACAGGCCCGCCCTTCGGGACATATTGCCAGCCCCAGGAGTCCCCTGAGCCCAGGGTGAGAGCTCCTAGCTCTAAATACGGACAGCACCAGGGATTTCATAATAGCTGTTTAAAAGAACCACTGGGAATCAAAATCTAAAAAAGCAAATCCTAAGTTTTATTTATTTTTGTGTGTATGTTAAAAAAAATAAAACGGGTAAACAAGGAAATAAAAGGGTAGATAGCAGATAAACAATAAATAAATAAAATAAAAGGCATGGTAAGAGCCTAGGTCAAAGAAAAACAGGGGCACTCCCTTATAAGAACATATTCTTCTTAAGTTACTTAAAAATCTCAAGGTTTAGAACATGATTAACCTTCAGGAAACCAGGCCCCTTCTCTCCGTTGTCCAACATTTTGGCAAACAGAGGTTTCGCTACTACGGTACTGATCTTGGTTTTCAACTTTATGTTGACTAACCACCACCATTTGCTCAAAGATGATCGTGGAGGCGTATCATAAATAAGTTGGGTTTAATATGTTTGGAAATTCTAAACTCTCTTGTACTCCATATGTCAATATTTTCCCTCATAATTAAATTAGGAGCATATCTTTACCCACTCCCTAGTATCTTTCACCCAGCCTCCCTTGGCACATCAAATCACTCCGGGTAAAATAAAAAAGGGGAAATTAAAGAGAGAAAACTTTTCTGAATAAGAAACACCCAGCGTCAAAAGCAATAACGCGCCCTTCATATTCCAGCCTGCAGGTGAGAGAGTCACTTCACAGTCATCGCAAGCTTGCCCCCCAGAGACCAGCACTCACCATGCCTGCTCGTCAGAGCCCCCAGCTCAGAAAGCACCTACCTGCAAGCTCTCCCCGTGGACGAACACCTGAGCAACAGGCTCGCTTCGCAGGTAGACATTTTCGATCTTCTCAGGTGCTATGTACTCTCCTTGTGCCAGTTTAAATATATGCTTTTTCCTGTCGATGATCTTCAAGGTACCGTTCTGTCCATCAGAGAAGGGGGCTCAGAGAGGGCTGCGGTGGGTGTCCACCGGGCTCAATCAAACGCAGTGTAGGGCATTTCATATGCGCTCTTGTTTAATCCTCATGACGCCTGGCAGGGTCCATTTCCACCCCATTTTACAGAGGGCAAAACTAAGGCTTAGAGAAACTAAGTAACTTGCCCAAGGCCACTGAGCCAAGTAGGGAGACACAGGAGGGACCCAGGGCCCACCCTCCTTCCCCCTCGCCCACGCCAGCCGACTGGCGGTGCTCTGCTTGCTGCCTTTGGCGTGGCTAGCGTCACGCGTGCAGCCTCACGGCTGAATCAGGGATGCACGTACCTGCCTCACTAGCGGGGTTCAGTTCCTTGAGAGCAGAGATACAGGCTTACCGCCCCCCACCGCGCGCTGCGTGTACTAACGTCCACTCCCCCAAGGTAGGGCTTCTGTTTCTTTATTGTGGTTTCAGGGCTGGGGAGGGAGGGGGTGCTCCTGGCCCTTTGGGAAGAGTCAGTCGACTGCCCACATAATAACAGTGGGGACACTAGAATCTCTGGACCAGACAAGCCAAATGCCAGTAATGCCCGCCCAACTTTCAGCCTGTCCCAACCCTGGGGTCAGTGTCATACTGCTGAAAGTTGTCTGCGGGAGACTGCCTAGGCTCTCATTCCGTCTTCCACAGGGGTAGACCAGGGTCCAGGGAGGCTATGCACTGTGCTCATTAGAGCCAGGATGAGAACAGACACTTGATCCCTCTTGAACCTGGGACAAGGACTTAATTTATTTCTAAATAGCTTGGGCACTCTGAAATCTGAATTAATTAGGGAGGCATTCTTCAAATCAATAAAAATTTCACAATATTAAGCACCTTAAATTTATAAGAATCAAACAATACACAATAATAAAAATTACATTAGGCATTTTGCCCTGACCGGTGTGGCTCAGTGTGGCTCAGTGGTGGCTCAGTGGTGTGGGTGCAAACCTAAGGAAAGGCGACCAGTTAAGCTGCCGGTCAGGGCACATGCCTGGGTTGTGGGCCAGGTCCCTGGCTGGAAGAGGAAACCAATTGACGTTTCTCTCTCACGCTGATGTTTCTCTCTTTCTCCCTCCCTTCCCCTCTCTCTAAAACTAAATAAATGAAATCTTTCAAAAAATTACATTCAGCATTTTAGTGCTTGCAGTGAACACAGTAACGACTTTAAAAGCAGCGGCTGTCGCCACCGCGGGCAAAATTGGCCAACGCTGGGTACCGCTTCTGGCCCAAGCCGCCCGCTCCTAGGACGGCTTCCGGAATTCCTCTGCAGTCAGTGGTTCTGAGGCTAAACTGGAAGGCGCTGGTCTAATCTGTGAAGTCCCCGTTCCGTTTCTAACCAGAGGACAAGCCTAAGAAACACGTGTATTCCGACTGCTGCCCACCTGCACGCCTGGCGGTCCGCCACAGCGGCCCCGCGCCTTGTTTATCTACGGCCTCAACATCAAGGCGCACACCATCGACAGATAAGAGCCACAGTCTCTCTGGACGTCAAACAGGAAGCAGCAACCAGAATGGATGGCAAATGCCAAAACAAAGTATTTCCGCCGCAGTTAACGTGAGACTCCTACACAAGCGCAGACCTGGGCCCTGCAGGGAATGGAGGCGTCCGCACCGCGCCACTCAGCCAGGGCAGGCGGGGAGGGAACAGGCAGGGGCCACCGCCACATGGCGGAGGTACAGCAAGTGGGGTAGCTGCTTCCCTACAGTGGAGTAAAAGCATCTGTGAACAGGGACGTGACCACTTACTGGTAACCATTTCCCAATGTCCCCCGTGTGTAACCAGCCATCTTTGTCCAGAGCTTCCGCTGTTTTGGCCGGATCCTTCAAGTAGCCTTTAAATACATTTGGCCCTTTCACACACACCTGATGGAAAAAAGATCGGTGGTTGGGGTTGGGAGTAGGAATTGGTGGAGGGCAGTCAAAAGGTTCACACGGCCAGTGGTCCGATAAATAAGTACCAAGCAAGAAATCCGTGCACAGCATGAGGGCTAGAGCTCACACCGCTAGGGGGCGTATCTGCAAGTTGTTCAGGGAGGAGACCCTATGAGTTTTCATCACAAGGAGAAAACCTTTTTTGGGGGGGGGTTTATATGAGGAGATAGGTGTTAAACTAAACTTACTGTGGGAATCAGTTTGCAGTGCATATAAGTCAAGTCATGACGCTGTAGGTGCACCTTAAACTGACGCTGTGCTGTGCGTCTCTGACACCTCAATAAAGCTGGGGGCGGGTGGGGGGTGGAGATGATCTGTTAGCAGCATCTACTGGGGCTTTTCCAGAGGAAATTAGGGTGTGTGTGTGTGTGTGTGTGTGTGTCCCAACCTTGAGCCTGAAGCCCTGAACACCGTGATCCAGACGGAGCTCCCAGAGCCCCACTAGGATCTTGGGGGCACCTCCAATGCCCCTGTTCCCTTTCTTAACAACCTCGGCTGCAGTCAAGTTGTAGGGCTCATGGTAGCTGCAGGTGCCGGCTCAAACCTTCTGGAAAGCTCCAGAGGGGATGAAATCCCTCTGAAGTAATTAGACTCTCCTCCCACTGGCCTGGAGCTCACTAACGGTGTGGGTGTCCAGGGCAATTAGCACACAGGAACTGTGCCCCAGGACTCAGGTCACTGGAGCCTGTCACGCTCTTGGGCCCAAGTCCCTACCGCGTCTGGCAGAAAAAGGCAGTGTTCGTGACCCCCCCCTCTGACACACCCTCTGGGAGCTAAACGGGAATGTACTCTCACAAAGAGGCTTGTCTGACTCCAGGGTCGCCAATGAAATCAAGTTCAGTGGCTCAAAGGCTTTACTCGGGGCTGTGCTGGGAAGCGCACCCGCTGGTCACGGCCGGCTTTAGAGGAAATGGCGATGACGTGAACGACAGCAAGGCCCCACTCACCTCACCCTCACCCTTGGCAGCCAGGTAGTTCATTTCTTCTACGTCAACCAGTTTTATCAAATTGCAAGGCATGGGGGAGCCGACGTGGCCTGTATGTGAAATAACAGAGTGGTCACTCCTGATGGGACTATACTGTCCTCAGGCCAAATTGTTTCTGTAGCAAATAAGCCTGCTCACAGTAAGAACTGTTGGTATATAAACTTCTGGTTTCCGCGGTTAGGGACGGTCCCCCCCAAACCCCCGGCAAATTAATTTAGAGAGTTTATTCCTAGAATAGAGACAAAAGTATTCAAAAGTCTCCCAGGGCCTTTCCCAGGTTCAATGCTCTCAATTACTTTTCAAAGTATACATAACGTGGCTGCTGATTTTAAGGGTTTCCACGAACACCTGGAAGCAAGCCCTCCACAGGCGTTTCCCTGGCCCCTCTGGAGCGATGGCCCCTGCCTGTCATTGGCCACCTCGCCCTGAGAGAGGCTTCTGAAAGTCCCTGCTCTCTGTGACAGAACACAGGCAGCTGTGGCAAGCCTCGATGATTTCCCCACATGCCGCCTGGCTCGAACAATGGGACCTTTCCTTCCCTAAGCATGGATGACTGTGTTTTATGTTTAAGTTTATGAAGACAGGACGATGCATCTTTTTATAGCTAACTCAATTGTCTTGCCAAAGGGTGTTAGGATTAGATTTTCTTCCTAAGGTAAAAGTAACAGAAGTTAGGTATGTTGCCAAAGCATTACAAATAATTCTTCTTCCATTTTAATAAGTTCAGCTTTAAAATGATTCCTATTCCAAAGTCTTTAGCTGGTAAGGAACCAGGGGTTAAAAACTGAATGCAATGAAAAAGGTTCAGAGACTGCTAGTGCCATCCCAGCAGGATGGTGCCAGCAGGTCACACTAAACACCCAGGTCTATGGTGCTTGTACTTATAACACCAGGGCACTGGGCTGTCGCAGTGCAGAGCACACCAGTGTGGCACAGGGGGAAGCAGGAGGTTGTGCACTCAGACCTGGGTTGGAACCCTGGCTCCAGAGCTAATGCTGTGCCAATTCTTACACATCATTTCCATGCCTTTTAACCCACAATCAATCATTTCCTCTCAGAGCGAACAGGATGTATCTCACAGGGATGGCGTAGGGATGAAATACACATCATGTACATCTTAAGCCCCGAACAAGGAGCCTCATCCGTGACATGTGCTCAACCAGTTATCCTGGTGTTTCTCTCCAATTTGTCCTTTTAGGAAAAAGGACCTGCATTTATTTTTCTCCATAGTCTCAACATCTAGCACAGTACACACTGTAAATTTAATTAAAACTTACCAGCGAATCGGTGGCCCCCACCCCATGCCTGGGAAGCTCAGCCGGGCCCAACGCCCTGAAGCGGGCACAAAGGCGTCATCCTCAGGGCCTGTGTCAACCTCCATTGCTACCCAGCTTTACAGTCAGGGCCTCAAACCACACCCCAATCGGCCGCATTTTCCACACAGCTCCCTGATTTATAGGACTGGGTACCCCAAGGCCTAATCATCTGAGACGTGGCCCTTGCTGAAGTTGCTTCTTGAACCAGTTCATGATGAACTCAATTCCAATCTGGATGATATGTCCACAAGGACCGTCCCAGTGATCAATCGTACCTGCTGTCCAGTCTCCAGGCATGGTCAGGGAGCAGCCGGCTGTGCACTCGGTCTGTCCGTAGCCTTCGTAGAACTGGGTCACCAAGACATGAAACATCATTAGAAAGGGGACACCTTTGCTGGAAGTGGACAAGTAATTAAGTTCCGCTAACTTCTGAGTGAGGGTTCCTTCTGTGGAGGAACCTTTTTTGAAATTTTCTTTGGTAAATTCATCTACTACTATACCATGCTTCATCATAACACCCAAACATCTTCACCCTCACGCCAAACCCAGCCCATCCAAGTCCATTTTCTACCCATCATCCTGCAGACAGGTGAGGGAGAACACGGGCATGGATGATGGCCCATTGCACCCGAGCTGCCCGGGAAGGCTCCGCCCCCACAGGTCCTGTGTGTCGACGAGGCTCTGCTGTCTCCCTACCCCCTCGATGACAGGTTCTCTGCATGGTCCCATCCCAGCCCCTCGTGCCTGGCTCTAAAGGTATGATCTGCACCCTTCCTTCGAGAACACGACGCAGTGGTGGGCACAGACACGTGCTCCCCTGCCTGGGGTCCAGGATATATAAGCTTTCTCTAAGCAACCTAGGAATAGTGCGATCTTCTAAATAAAAACAAGACACACACGGGGAGAATTAGAATGACGTTTGAGAAGAAGGCCCTGGGCGTGAAGAAGTCTGGGACAGTCGGCCGCAGTGGAGCCGGCTCACCTGGCAGCCGAGCGCCGCTCGCAGGAACGTCAGCACGGTGGCAGAGACGGGCGCCGCTCCCGTGACCATCAGCCTGACCTTCCCTCCCAGGCTCGACTTAGAAGACAGGAGGGGAGAGAAGGAGGGTCAAATGGCTGGAAGTCGGTGGGCTCCTCGGGCACTTCTTGGTGCCCTGTTCCCTAAGCCCAGCCCCTTCCCTGCAGGCTGCACAGGGCTCACCGATGCCCAAGAACCCGCGGGCGCCCACGAGAGAAACACCTGACTGGAGTGTGTTTTTGTTCCACCTGAGACTATACCACTTGCTTTTAACTGGCATGGAAATCAGCCAGTATCTCCACTTGCTGGTAGCTTAAGGAATTAGAATAAGAGCATGGTGGATTTGTGGCAACTACCACACTTTGGGCGTTTTTTTAGACGTATTATTTTTATCGCTCATGCCTAAAAAGTTACCTCAAGAGTGAAATACTTGTTCCAGAAGAGTAAAACCAAGTGGAGAATAAATAAGTAAAAGACTACAATATCCTCATTCCTTTTCTGCCTTCAATAGCTACAATATTGTTCCAATTTGTCTTGCATCGTAAGGTTGATGTGGTGGCTTTGTCCATAATTTTTCGAAATGTGCCAGAATTAATAAAAATGTGTCATTCGCTCTCTTGTCTTCATACGTCTCTTTTAAAAAGAGCCCGCATAGAAAACTGGAAACCCCAGTTAGCTTCTATGACAAAAACAGTGTGCGTCTACTTGTCACCTGTATTTTGCGGAAGATGAGTTTATCCCACAGGCTGTTGTTTCTAATGATGCCACTGCGCAGCTCTGCCTCTTTTCTCTTGGAGGCGAAGTCCAACAGCCACCGCTTCAGCGTGGTGTTTGCCTGTCCAAAAATCTAGCGAGTCAAGACGAGAGAAGGTTCCACAATTACCAGGATGGCTAGAGTCAGGAAGTGAGATAATAGCAAGTGCTGGTACAGATGTGGGGACACTGGAACCCCCCACCCTGCTGGTAGAAGTATAATATGGTTCAGCTTTAGGAAACACACAGGGTTACATGACACAGCAATTCCGCTCCCAGGTATCTACCCAAGAAAAATGAAAACACATGTCTACACAGAAGCCTTGGCAGCATTAGTCGTAATAGCCAAAGAGTGGAAGCGACTCAAATGCCAAACGATGGATGAATGGATAAATAAAATGTGGTACATCCATACAGTGGAGTATTATTTGGCTATTAAAAAGAATGAAGTATGGATACATCCTACAACATGGAAGAACCTTGAAAACATGTTAGGTGAAAGAAGCCAGTCACAAAAGAACACATATCACATAATTCCATTCACAGCAAAGTCCAGGGTAGGCAAATCTATGGGTTCAAAAAGTAGGTGATTTTTTGCTGGGTGGTAAAGGCAGATAGCAGGGTGGAGGGTGATAGCTAAAGGGTAGGCAAAAGAGTTCCTTCTGAGGGGATAAATATGCTCTAAAATGAACTGTGGGGAGGGTTGTAGAACTCTGTGAATGTACTGACAACCTTTGCATTGTATACTTTAGTGGGTAAATCATATGGAATGTGAATTATATTTCAATAGAGCTATTTTACAAGTTTTTTTCCCCTAAAAGAACCATTAAAAAATGAGTAGGTTCTCAAAGATGACAGAAGCCATGCCTCCAACTGAAGAGCACTTGAATGCCCTGTCCACTGTGGAGATACTCACGCCACACACCGACCTGGCCCTGGCCGCACGGTCCACACTGGGATGGCCCTTCAGAGCGGGGGCCTGCTCAGTCCCTGGTCTGAGCTAGGTACTTCTTGCAAGGTGGCTAAGTGAGTAGTGTTTCACATGTGTATGGAGCTTTCCAATGTATGAAACCGTGTTAAAGTTATTATTCTCATGTGATGCAAGGAGTAACTTTATGAGACACTCAGCAGGGGGAGGAGGCAGCAGTCCGTTGTATAGATGAGAAAACAGAGGCGCAAAGAATTCATTGTAAAAAGAAAACGGCCCTGGCTGGTGTGGCTCAGTGGACTGAGTGCCAGCCTGTGAACCAAAAGGTTGCCGGTTCAATTCCCAGTCACGGCACACACCTGGGTTGGAGGTTAGGTCCCCAGTTGGGGCGTGCGAGAGGCAACCAATCAATATTTCTCTCACACATTGATCTTCCTCTCCCTCTCTGTCTCCCTCCCTTCCGCTCTCTCTAAAAATAAATAAGCAAAATCTTCAAAAAAAAAAAAAAGAAAGAAAGAAAACGACCTCCCACCTTGCACCTGCAACCATGCCTTTAGGTTAAGTGCTCCGTGTTTTCTCTCTCATAACCCTTAAAAGCAACCCTGTCAGGCGACCATGTTCTGGTTCCAAGGAGCAGTGAACTCCCACTCTGTGAGACGATGGGGGCTTTCCAAGGCCACGTAGAAGGCCCCGCCCAAGCCAGACTCAAACACGGCTCGGGCTCGAGGTCCAGTGCTCTGTCCTCCTCGTTGTGCTTGGAACTTACTCTGTCAAACATCCGGTTCAGCAGTCTCGGGACCACGGGAAAGATCGTGGGTTGAAGTGCCTTGAGGTCATCCATGAGCAGCCTGATGTCTCCTTGGAAAAATCCTATCTTGGCTCCATGGCACAGCATCACACACTAGGGAGGGAAACACACATGGCCAGCATTTCAGCACTGCAGCAGGGGTCACATGACACAGAGAGCAAGTAAGACTTCTGTGTTAGCACTTCAGAGTAGTTTCTAGAGATCTTAAAGTTCCTAAATGTAAGCAGCTTAAAAAAAGACTGTTCTCACATTCTTCGATCGCTGTGCCCTAGCCATGAACCAGGGTGTGTTGGGTCTGGCGAGGATCACAGAGGTTCTGCTATTTTAGCCTCATGATAAATAATCTGTCGACTGAATGACATGGTATCACATAACCCAAATATTTTTAGTCTTCCAGAAACTTTAGATCTAATTTATTCTCAAAACAAAAACTTAACTACTTACCCATAGTCCTAGCTTATCAAAGTCTCATTTTCTTTTACTTGAATCTAACTAAAAATTTCTAAAAACCCACTGAAATACGTTAAACGGCCAAGACAGTAGGGCACCTCATGCCAGCACAGCTTGTCATTCGGCCGTAATCTATTGCATGATTGTCTTTCTGTTGGATGGAAGCTGCACTGGCAAGCCATATACACTTGGCAAATAGTCTGCCTCTTTTAAATTTCAAAAAGAAAGATTTCGCCCTGGCTGAGTGACGTGGTCGGAGCGTCAACGCGTACACCAAAAGGTTATGGGGTTGATCCCCCGGCACAAATGTGAGACAATCGATCGATGCTCCTCTCTCACATCAATGTTTCTTTCTCTCTCCCTTCCTCTTACTCTAAAAAGCAATAAACATACCCTCCAGTGAGGATTAAAAAAAAACAAATTCAAAAGATGATGCAATGGAAGTACTCATAGTCTCAAGGCCTGAAAGCAGAAACCACTAGAAAGGCACACCAGGGTTCATTGTTTAAAAATTAAAGTTCAGAAGGCTTTTCTCGGTGTGGCCAGCCTCCCAGGCATACTTCTAAAACTACCACCAGGTATATATGATCCATTATCAACTAATTTGACATCTCTGTATGAGCTCACACAATCTCCTGAGGTGTGCAGGAAGTAGAAAGAACAAAGAGAAGATGAGATCTGATGATCCCTGGTCCTTAAGGGGTGAATAAATCCTGCGGGGCAGCAGGCCGCCAGTCAAGGGGTGGATCCTCTATTACACACCTCCCTGTCGCCAGCACCGAGCACGGGGTGCACCACTGGGGCGGTGCTCAATGACTGTTTCTAAATGAGTGAATGGTGCTCGTTTTTCCTGTAAGTATACAATTCGGAATTGTCCAAGAAGGGAGAAAGGCGGCTGGCTCTTGGCCGGTTTTTAAATGAGTCACAGTTGGGTTCAGGGACTCTGGCAAAGGTCAGCTCAAGGTCATCCTGCTTTTCCAAGGTCACTCAGAATTTTGGTGAAAGAATTAGTCTTAAAGCAACATGGGCATTTATGAACAAACACAATCAAAAATAGAGACCTCTCCCAGGGCAGAAGCCTCACTAGGCTTTATCGGGTGGCATTTATAAAATTTCTACTCTTACAGTTAATCTTTCTGGAATCATGTCCACAGTCATGTCATTCAAAAGCCTGAGCTTCTGATTTTAAAATGAATTACTAAAGTTCAAGTATCCAGATCCAGAAAGAAAGAGACACTCTTGTAAATAACTAGCCCCATTTCCAAAACGGGGCTCGGCGAGAACAGAGCGCAGGGTGACAGTGTGCACGGCAGACTTACCAGCATGAGCTGTTCGTACATGTGTGCAAGTGGTAAAAATGAAATGTGTGTGTCACTGGCATTCAGGATAATCACTTTCTGTAAAACACAACAACTCAGAGCACAAACAAGCAAGTGAGAAACACAAAACACAATGCCTTACCTCAACAACTCTTTCAAACATATGGGCAAGAGGCAAGAAAGAGATCAGTATGTCATCTGGGGAAGGGTTGACAGTGTTCTGCAAGCAAAGACACCAGCAAGGCAGGGAGGCATTAAAATCCCAGCAATTTCCCACTTCACTTCAGAGCACACGAAACCTGAACACTGAGGAGAATCGATTTTGCTCACGACCTGCACTTATTTCTCACCAAGGAGTGAAATGAAAAACAGTATTTGAATTACTCAAGTAGAGTGGAGGTCATTTCTAATGACAAAGTAAGTGCACTTAGCACGTTAGGTCAAAACAAGGAAAATTTTGCCCGAATTGGGGTGTTAAAGTTTCGCGTGCTCTAATCATTCAGTATTTCAAAGTTATACTACCCTGCTACCCAAGGAGCTCAATTCCACATAAAGGCAAGAAACGTAAGATCCGGTCCAGCGAAAGATAGCATTTTTGGTTGTGGAAACATAAGACCCAGTCCAACATAAGACAGCATTTTAGGTTGTAAGGGAAAGAGGGAGTGAAGAGAAGAAACACTGGATTTCCAAGCTCCTTTTATCCACAGTGTAAGTGCATCTGGAGTATTTTAGTTCAAGTCAACATCTTTACCATAAAGCCCTCCTTTACCCATGAAAAATAGTCCAATTTGTCTAATGCAAGCTCTGACCTGGCACCAGGGGATTTGCTTTCCTAGGAGATGCTGACTGCAATAGGTCTGTATCTAGATTAAGTCTGGACATCTGGTTTCCATTTCACAGCTCTGAATGGGCTTTACTTATGGCCAAGCACAGCGAGGGTTTGCATGGAGTGCTCGTGTTATTAACATAAAGAGTTCTGGTCAAAACAGGCAGCTGCCAACAGTGGCTACTTCACACCAACTAAGAAATGAAGGCACTGTCAGATGCCTGGTGGGGGGAGTGCACCCACTTCTAAGCTCTGCCACCCCTCCCCAATGCCAGACAATACTTCATGATAATGTGATCATGGGCGAGAGCACCAGGCCTGAGCAAATGCAGGAGTCCCAGAAGCATCTGATGTAGCCTGAACATGCCATAATCGGGGGATAATTTTATGGAAGTATGACCTGCATCGCAACTAGTGCTTCTCTATGGCAAATTGTTACATAATGAGAAATCAGACTCAATAAAATCTACAGTTTTTAATTTTCTGATTTATTGTAACAAATAATATGCATTAGCATGATTAGAAATTTTACAAAGTTGTGAATGCCCCTGGTAATGTAATATTTTAAACAAAATTCTATAATCATTTGCCTCAGTGAGCCACTAGTGCATTTTAAGTTTTCTTTGAAAGCCAATTAGAAAACTAAAATTTTACTTTGGTAAGGTACTAAATGTTGGCTTGCATTTAGGAAGTATACACCACGAAAGGTCTTTGGAACTAAGAGAGTGTGAGTGTAAGTGAAAGTGAGAGGGACCTTCGGCAGCCCCCAGACATGCCCGCTGTCCAAACCCAGCAAGCACAGGCCCCTGCCACAAACAGAACTCCCCCAGAGATGGAGATAGCAAATTACGTAATAGGTGCAAAGGGTCTGAGAGAAAGGTGTTATATTGTTCAGTGGTAACTTCCTAAAAGGCACGTCTGAAACATACCCTTGGTGTTAGGGACTGCATCATGGAGCCCACTCCCCTCCAAATTCCTACGTGGAAGCTCTAACCCAATATGGCTACGTTTGGAGATAGGGCCTTTGGGGAGGTAAGTGAGGTTAAGTGAGGTCATAAGGGTGGGTCCCTGATCCAAAACGAATGGTGTCCTTGTAAGAAGAGACACCAGAAACCTCTTTCATTCCCCTTGTGCACAAGAGAAAAGGACAGGTGAGGTACAGTGAGAAGGTGGCCATATACAAGCCAGGGAGAGAGCCCTCACCGAAACCAAATTTGCTGGCACCTTGGTCATGAACTTCTAGCCCCCAGAACTCTGAGAAAATAAATGTCTGTTGTTTAAGTCACTCAGTCTGTGCTATTTTGATACAGCAGCCCATACAGACTAAGACACTTAGAGAGCAACTGAAGTTCAAGGCTTTAGTCCTTCTCATAAAACGGAAGTCAAGCCAACCATAATAAATAATAACAATTCAAAAAACTTCAGCAGCATTTAACATTTCGTTGCCAACTGAAAGAGATTATTTTTCTCCTACTGGAATAGTAGGGAAAAGCACAGAGAGTAATTTCTTCCCTCTCCTTTCCTGATGGCATTTATAGGGCAGCAGACAAATAAAGTTTTACTCTACAAAAGTTGTAACAAAGTCTATCTGTCACTGCCCTTAACGGTCAGAGCAGAGACTGGAGAGCAGGCCCGCAGTGGAAACGAGGGGAGCGGATGGTGTCAAGGTTCAGGCCTTCTCTGCCTCTCAAAGTCCACGCGCAGCATGGACTGGTCTTTACCACTGTCATTCTTGAGGCCTAATGCCAACTAATGAATATGAAGAAAGAGGGCAATGTCCCCACAGTTTACCTCTGTCATTTTCACAAAAGCCGAAGAATCGCTCACTATATTTCGGTGGGTGATCATGGCTCCTTTGGGGTTGCCTGAGGGACACAAAGAGCAGAACGAGGTCAGAGGACAGCAACTCCACCCAAGAACGACACACGTAAAGGAAGCCCAGAAACCCCATATATAAGCAGGGTCTCAGATGCCTCTAGTGTCAGGTACACCCAGGGAAACCAAATGTTGAGTAACACTAAATTCCTGAGCGATCAGCCACCCTTTAAATAAAGCTTAGTATCTTAAGCACTCTTCATTAAATGGGCACATTTTAGAGGTTGTGTGGCAATAAGAGAAGAAAAACCAGGAATTTTTTATATTTCTGTAAATCACAGAAACACAGTTTGATGCAGGAAGATGGATGAAATGTCGCCTTCAATGAATGTTTGAAGAAATACATGACACACTCAGTATTCTGACCAGGTCTTACACAGTGACAAGAAGACAGCGCCTGAACCACTTCTGGTTCTTCTGCCTTTGGTCCATCTAAAGTTCAAGTAAGTCAGCCCAAAAAGGGGGTAGGGAGGAAACACTTCTGGATATCACTTAGAAGCAACTCTGTTGTAAAACTTACCTGTAGTTCCGCTTGTGAAACAGATCACCGCAAGATCTTCAGGTGCCGGAGGCTACAGCACATTTAAAAAGAAAAAGAAAAAAAGAAGAAGGTGGTAGAAATGAGAATCAGAAGAAGGTGGTAGAAAACTCAAGATTTCTACTCATCTCCGAGATGAGTAGACAAAGGGGCTGTGGCAGGGTCTGACATAGCGTCTTACCTTGGGCTTCTTTCTGTTGGCTCTTCCCAGGTCCTTAATTAGAAGAGAAAAAAATCTTAAGTGGAAAGATTTTCTAAATGTAAAGAACAAGGTCACATCAAGACACTTCCACCTGATTTTACTGTGGAATTTGCTGACAGCTGGCTCATAGACGGCATAAACTTCCCAATAAACGAACTCTGGTAACTTAAATTGGCCGGGGCCAAAACACTTACCCAATGTCCTCAGAAGCCATTTTTTTCCAGTTGCCTTTTCTCTTATACAAGACTATAGAAATGGTACTAGGACTGGCCTTTGAAATAGGGTTTATTCAAAAGACAGGAACCAAAGTCTTTTAGATGGATTTCTTGTCCCCGCCCCCTCTTCCTATTCTGGCCTCTCATAAAACCCAGCTCTTAACTGTCATCCAAGAACCACAGATGTTCAGCATGTCCCCAGATCAGAGCAGGGAGAGATATGTGATCACCCAGTTTTGTACAACTGACAGCCTCAATCCGGAGAGAAAAAGCAGCCTCTGCCAGATTTAGAAGCTAGCCACTTCAGAGGCTCAGATAGCTGTTCTCCTTACATGCAGCAGAGAACGGACTGGGAGCCTTCAATATGAAAGAGGCCACAACAAAAATCCAAGGCCGCTCTTGAATGGACATGGAGGTGAAAGGTGACAGATTCATTTGGGAGGCGTGGCATGTCCCACCAGCTTACTACCATGGGTTCCCTCGATGCTGTTCAGTTTACTGCGGGGGGCAGTCTCTGTGGCAACTTTAATATCTATTAATTCTTAAAGTGAACTATTTATATTCTTTTCCTATTAAAATTGAACAGCTCCAGTGAGCACATGGAGTGAGCATGCCTAGAATTAAATAAAAATTGATGGGTGTGCTCAAGGCTCAGTGAGTGTCTGTCCAGAATACAGTTTTAAACAGTCTTTAATCTTAATTACATTTTAAGTTATATACACAACAGACCACTGATTAAAAACAGGAATACTAATGTCCAAATGAAAGCCAACCAAGAGCTAAAGCAATGAGAATTCCACCATTTTTTCCCCCAAAAATAACCTTTACCATATCTAAATTCCCACTCATCTATTCAAAATTCTTACATAACTTCTTCAGGTCTCCAATTCTTCAAAAATTGATAACAAATAGAATAAAGCAACAGTGATATGCAATTTACCTTTCAATTTATTGGAGACAGCATTTGCCCAGTTAGTGTACTATTTGCCAAGACAGTTTCACTGCCTGAAACCTGCCTCATGACATCATTTAGAAAAAAAGAGAGTGATCATAACAAGTTGCCATTTCTAGGTTCCAAATGCCAAGAAAAGAAGAACCGTAAACAGATAAAACTGAGTTCTAGTTCATGCTTAGCATGCCGCAGTATTTGAGGGCGATGAAATCTGCAACCTCCTGAAAATGTATTAAATAAGAGATAGACTGATGAATGAATAGAGGGATAGATGAGGGGCTGATACATGATTAAGCAAATGTATTGAAACATTAATTGTAGACTCCTGGTGGGCATATGGCTTCTACTGCACTATTCTTTCAACTTGTTTTCATGTTATAAATTTTTTATAATAAAATATTGGGAAAAATGCAAAAATTCCAAATACCAATGTTTATATTTTTGATCCCATATATACAGTAATTTAAACTTGATCACAAGATCAACTACAAAGCTAATTTTAAGTAAATCTGTGTGG
Source organism: Mormoops blainvillei (assembly GCA_004026545.1). Lineage (NCBI taxonomy): Eukaryota > Metazoa > Chordata > Mammalia > Chiroptera > Mormoopidae > Mormoops > Mormoops blainvillei. Next base: position 91,160 of record PVJD01006201.1, read on the forward strand.
TGATAGATGATTACTACAATTAGTGGGGTGACCACATTATAAGGTATAAAAATGTCCAGTTACTATATTGTACACCCAAAACTAATAAAGTATGGTATTGTATACCAACTACACTTAAATTTAAAAAAAAGATAAGACAAATTAACAGTAAGACTGACAGAGATGTGAGGAATCAAACAGAAACATACTTAACAATTTTTATAATAAACATTAATTTTTACAAGGCCAAAATATTCATTTCTTAGAAACTTAATCTTTTGCTTATAAAATTTTTAAAAACAAAATATGAATCATTATTACTCAGGTAAGTATAAAGCAATGTCTTTTATAAATAAAGATTTTAATATAAGCTTTATATTACAATCCTCATTCACTCACCTAAATTTTTTAATCTTAAAATTACTTCTTTATCATATTGTAGTCAAAAAAGACCAAAAAAATTCCTGTGTGTTTGTGCTGGGGGTGGTTAGGAAGAAGGAGTAAAGACGGGGGAAAAAGAGATGACATCACTGTAAAAGGGGATTAAAGTAAAAAAACAGGAACTCAAAGCCCAGTTTAAGAACACAGCACACCTCCTAGCTCCTATGGGCCCGTGTTCTGTGCTGCCAGGCGCATGTGCGTGCAGGTGCGTGTGTGTGTGTGAGTGTGTGAGTATGTGTGTTTGTGAGGCAGAAGGCTCTGTTATAACTTCTAAGTTCCCCAGAAAAGGCTTTTATAAATCCTTCTTTATAGCCTCAAATTCTTTATAGAAAACTATAAATAAATTTTAAACCCCTATTTATAACTGTTCCAGGAAAACGTGTGACGTTTTCAAAAAGAGAACTGCTGACTCTTCTGGGCCTACTCCTTCCTGTGGCGTGTGCAGGCGAGACCCTCCTCCCGCAGCTCCTTGGGATGAGCCCTAGCCCAAGGCCAACGGGAGGATCAGCTTCTCACAGTGGCTGATGCCACGCAGCCAATTTAAATAGCAGCCACGCTTGTTTTCCTAGAATGGTTACCTTTAAATGTTTACCTTCAGTTGTACTGAAGAAATTTAATATGAAAATAAACCAAATCACACATCTCTGCTGGAAATTCACTAGGCCTCTACAAAAGCGATTTGGGGGATTAAACAAAGGAGGCAGATGTCCGTACCTGGCTCCATTTGAGAGACAAATCAGTAAGGGAGGAGGCACAGACTTAAACCTCCGCCTAAATCGGAGGCTCACACCCCCGGCTTGCCAGGGTCCAGGATAAGGAGGGGAGCGCTGCGACCCGCGCTGGAAAGGGCTTTCTGTACGGTGTGTGGCACTAACTGCGGGTGTGCGAGGGGAATTCTTCCTCGTACGAGACGGGAGTCTCTGCTCTAGATATCTGATGGGGAGCAAGACAGCCAGCCAGGGCTGAGGCTGTGCGGCCGCAGTGGCGGCTGCCCTGGAGCAGGGAGGCAGGACTCACCTCCATGGCCTTCATGCCGATGACCTCTACCCCACACTTCTTGCCTCGTTCCAGCAGATCGCTGCCGTAGGAGTCCATGACAACCACGATTTTAAGGCCTGGTGTCAACTTATTTTCTACACCTTCCAATAAGAGGTTGGCCTTCTCTGGCTTGTCAACAAAAACCAGAGAGAGTTCAGCTGGAAAGAAAGAGATAAAATGAGCAATATGCTCTGGAATATTAAAAGCTTGACTATATAATTTTTTAATTTTAAGTACTATGTTTTTAAAATAGAAAGGTAGGTGTACATTTAAATATAAAATCCCTGTCAATTCAAGGACAAGCAAATGTAAATCACTGCATCTATCCAAGAATGAGGCCAACGTCTACCCAAAGATCACAGACGTACCTTTGTTGACTATGTAAGTGATTGCTTCGGCTCCAAGGGTGTCATAGAGAGGCACGACCACCATTGAGTAAGCAAAGCATCCCTGTTCAATGATCACCCACTAAACGAACAGTAAGGGTTGGGGAGAGAAAACGAGATGTCATCATGGAACCACTCCCAGGGGACCGACACTCTAGATTTGAAGCGGAAACACTGGACGTAGCTAACTCACTGTTTGTACGTCTACTGCTATGTGCCAGGCCCCGTGAGGGATTCATAATGAGGACAAAATACCAGTCTCCTCCTTAAAAGGAACGGGCCACCTTTGTCGGGGAGGTAACTGAGCTGCCTCTTGTAAGAGCAGCACAGTCTGGACAGGGGCGAGAAAGGCAAGGAGACCACAGGAGCAAGGACTGAAGAATTAGAAGTAGGGAGGAGATCAGTGAGCAACTGGCTGGCTGGCAGGCCCTGCGGCGAGTGGGGAAATGGAAGGCCAGACGCAGGCGGGGCAAGGTCTTGGCTCCGGAGGAGCCCAGCCCTGGTCCCCAGCAATGCCCAGCCACTGGGGGTTTCTTGGCAAAGCAGTGACCCTGGGTCCAAGGAAGGTGTGTCGGGCCACAGAGCTCGCTGGGGCCTGGAATGGGGAGGGGGGGACACACTGTCTGACAGGAAACTCGCCAGGCACAGTCTCCCCAGAAAAGGGATGACGGAAGGTGATGCAGTAAGTGGTCACCTGGCCTCCAAACTCGGCAGACACATAGCAGCTCACCAACCTACGAGGCAAATGTGGTGAGATCCTCAGGGCCTGTCATGTCCAGCGGCAGCACTCCCCCTCCACCAGTCCACGCAGCACAGGCGGGGGCAGAGCGGCTGCGGGAGGGAGCGCACACTCACTTGGCCTGAAACTGTTTTTTCTCCTCTTTCCCCCCTCGGGTCCAATGTCAAGCTACCGAAGGGAGTGAGGCCCAAGCCCCTCAGCAGGTGCAGCGGTACACACGGCCCCTCTCCCCTGCGCCTTCTCCTGTGACTCTAAGCCCTCCCATGTGAAAACGCTTCATTCCCCAGCACGGGCACGCTGTTGGGTGAGAACTTTTCTTTGGCTTCTGTCAACACTCTGCTCAGCTGCCACCTCCAGAAAGTCCTCCTTGACTGAGCTCCCATACTCCTCCTGTCCTCTGTCCACACTTGGCATGTTACAGAGAAAGCACCAGCTTTGGGGGCTTTCTTTACACAGTGCCTCACGGACAGGACCCAAGTCACTATTGTGCTTTGGTGCCTTGCTCGGTGCCTGGCACACCGGAGGTGCTCAATACACATGTGTTGAACTAACTCATAAATATAGGAAGAAAACTACTTCTTAAAGGAATGTGTGTCCTAATTGTACAGTCATTATAAAACTTCCCTAAACCAAAAACATTGGGTGTGTTCATTTGAATAGGTTTCTCTGCAAATGAAAGAACTTAAATTCCATGAGCCTAGCAATGATCCAGCTGTGGAAAATAATGTTTTTCCCTTAGCAGGACATAAAATACTAAGAAACTATTCTAATTCATAAAATAGTCAGTAGCACATGGATTGAGCCAATGCACCTTCCGGACACAAGTAGGTGTAAGAATCAATTCAATTTCTTCAGGTCAGGTGCTAGAACTTTTCCAAGCCAGCTTTGCCATTAAAGTGTTCACTAACCCCATGAGCAACGCCTCCAAAAGGGTTATTTACATTTACGTAATACAAGGGCGTATGGAAGCACGGTGCCCAGGCCTAGCTAGCTAAACAACAGACTAGGAGGCTAAATTAAAGCCGGGCTAAAGCGAGGTGCTTTCCTGGTTGCCCACGGGATCTAAAACTTTGTAACCTGATCAGAAGGAAAAATTCAGCCTCTCAAGAAGAAAATATGAGTTTGCTGCTGAAACACCTGTGGTCCAGTTTCTCTGTAATTCATTAACACTATGCTTCTAATCACAGAAGACTTCTTTGTTAGATAGCTGTTACGAAGATTTTGTTTGGGAATCTGGCTTAAAAAAACCAAACCAATAATTTTTAAAAAGTGATTTTTTTCCACCCAAAGGCTAAGCAGGCCTGGTTTGGGTTTTCACATGTGTCACTTTCTAAGTCGTAAACCAAAGCCATATTCTCACTGGAAACCAGGACCACAAATCTGAGCTCACGCAGAGGCAGGTGTGAACCCGGACTGGCTCTTCTGAGAACTCAGAGCCACGGACAGTCGGGGCCTAAAGGTCGTTACCTCAGGTCTGTTCTGCGCGAAGATGCCGATGAACTGATCCGGGGCAGCCCTGAAGCCCTTCTGGAGCAGCGCCGAGCCCACGCACTCCGCCATGTCCTCGACCTGCAGGGGGAGGAGCACGAGCACGAAGTCAGGCCCGACTCAAGGAACGAAGCTATCGGGGTGGCATCTGGGGCGCCGGAGCAAGCCGGGATTCCTGCAGTGGCACTTTTTTGTACAATACAAGGCTTTATTCACCAGAACTCACTCCTAAGAGCACTGGCCACACCATTCCTGCTGCAAGGCAAAGCGGCAGCTCATGGGCGACCGCACGCCAGCGTTTCTTACCCAGTTCTATACTTCAGTTTCACAAAATCTCATAAATGTATGAAAGAAATATAAGGACACAGAAAAAAAAATTGTATTTATAAAGAGCAACAAAGCAGCCAAAACTTGTCATTTGGTATAAATACAGAAACAGCAAGTTTTGGGGAGATCTTTAAAAAAAAAAAAAAGAAACAAGTTCTTATCATTGGGCTCTTCAATTCCATTCTTGAGAATTTATTTTTAGGAAATAGTTCAATCTTAAAAGGAGGTTTAAAAAAATTTTATATCCAAAGGTATATATTTCAAAATTACCCAAAGTCACAAAACTCTAGGATACAAAAGACCAATGGCTGGATGGTTCAGTACATGATGCCAAATCTCTAGGAAAATGCCATATAGCCAGTAAATATTACAATTATGAAAACCATACCAAGCTTAGAATATCTGTAACAACTTAAGTAAAAAATAAATACAAAAATGCATACTAACATTAGGCAGGACTATATATTTGACCCCATCCTCTCCCCATTTCTACCCCAAATCAACTAAAAAAGGCTTTTGAAATCTTCATATTTGGAACTTTTTCCTTTGTTCTCAGTGGGTGGATTCTCAGGAGCACTTTGAATTTGCACCCACACCAGTGGGAGGTCAGGCCACACCTCCTTGTGCCTGGAACCTGGTTGGTTCTGGCACATGGGGCCACTGTCACTCTGCCCATGGAGTGAGAGCTGACACTGGTGATGACAGGGAGAACATTAGCAGCCTAATCGCTGCCACACCCTGTGGGCTGTTTCACCACCGCCACTGGCACCTGAGGGATGGGCACCTGGGGCATCCTGCAGTGTCTGCAGAGCTTGGTGGGGTGACGTGCATGCATCTATATCTCTAGAAAGAGGGTCCATACCTTTCTTCAAAAGGGGGTGCTAGCTCCTCGCAGGTCAGAATCATGGGGGGGGTGAAAAAAAGGACTTAAATGCACAAATCCAAAGCTGGCTTCAGGTTGAGTCAGTTTTTATGTTCACCAGCCTGACTAAAATGTACACAGATTAACATCCGCAGAAACCCCAGGGACTTTCAATCTGCCTTGAAAAATCCAGTCTACAACAGACGTGTCTTCTGCCTTCCAGCCGAGAGAGAGTGGGAGCAACGTGAGAACACATTACTGCATGGAACGTAATGGAAGCAACCCAGAACGCACGTGAGCCTTCTGTGAGGCCGCAAGTCCATCCTGCCAGGTTACACGTGCAACACACGTACACTGTTTCTACACCACGTGTGGAAGTGAGGGATCTTGAAAACCACTATTTGAACTCTATTATTTGGATTTGGTAAGGCAAAATAAAAGCAGTGAAATCCATCCTGTTACCTGAACTACAGCTTGTCAATCCTACAAGCAAGGTATGCCAGAGGCCTTGCCTCTTTGCCCTCTCTCAAGAGAGAGACGCAAGCAAAGTCTTCTGCACCTGGCTGATCCTCCAATGAGGGAAGGGAAGAAAACATGTGTGTCGGTCTCAGGAGGACATAAAGCTTGACTCCTGAGCTGGCTTTGTGGCTCCTCGTGACGACTCCATCACATACACGCCCTGCAATACAGCGGCTATGGACCCCACGTTCACACAAAGCATGGAAGGAGGAAGTTCCCTTGCGCTCCCCAACACCCCAGCGTGGCCCGCCCAGAGCAGGGAGCCGTTTCCTGGACAGCTGCTCTGGAGACAAAGGCAGCGGGGCTGAGCCCCGCAGCTGCGTGCTGTCCCACAGGCACGGCTTGGACTGGGGAGCAGTGCGGGCGTGCAGAGCTATTGTAGTCACGGTAAAAATAGGGGCGAACAGCAGTGCCTTCCTGCTCTGCTGCCTGCCAATCACAGACCTCTATTTCAACAGCGGGGCTGTGGACAAGCTGGGACTGCAGACGGACAGGGGCGAGACACCCAGACCCAGCTCCCCAGGTGTCGTCTCTGAACGTCTGTGCTGCTGCCGATGGCTGCCCTGGGGTTAAATGTCACGCCAGTTCCAAGCCAGTCGTGACGCACTGAAGAGCCTTATGCTAGATGGCACAGCCTCACCTCTGGTCCTGCTCTGCCACTAACTAGCTGTGACCGTGGGAGAGCCCCATGCCTTCCTGGGACCTATTTTCCTCATCTATAAAATGAGAGGGTTACCCCATGCTGGGCTTCCAATTTTTCTAAATCTCTCCCATCAGAGGGGAGTAATCCTGTCCCTCCATGGGTCTGGGAAGAGAGTCGCCTGTGCCAAGCACATGTCTACAATTTTATCTTCAAAATTATACTCTACTCCACAATGTATCCACCTTCGTTCCAAAACACAGTGCTTTGAACCACCAGCTAAATTGCCTCACTAGTTTTCCCACGGCTGTGGCACACCGCTCCACCTGGACGCTGCATGCGTGTCCTCAAGCTTGGAGCCCCTCAGGCATTCTGCAGGGACCCTCCAGCCCGAACATTCAATGGCCCTGAGAGCTGACAAGCTGACCAGCTGAAACGAGCTTGCGTGAGGCGTCCGCAGAGCCGGGAAGCTCACCTGCTTGTATGAAAGCCATTCATAGGGCTGGTCCGGTTTCCGAGAGCCTAAGCAAGGGCCGTTATCTAGAAAAGGAAAAGACACAGGATGAGCATGACTTGTGTAAATATCTCAGTTTGTATTCCACCTCACGGTACAAAGCGTTGGGTAGGCTCTAGTGGTCCTCGGATTAGAAATAACGGCTTCAGATTGGGAATAATTCTCCCTTGGTTTTAGTTTAGTTTTTTGCTTGTTTGTTTACTTCTATTTTGTTTCTTAAATAAGGCAGGAGAGGAGGAAAATGAGAGAAGGCAAATGTAAACGTTAAGAAATATCAGTATGTGTCCTGATTCTAACTTAGGCACCTAATAAGCAGAAGGAAAACCCATATTAATGATTTACACTAAAGGCTACCACAGTAATAAACATAACTATTTACATTTGGAATCATACAAATTCCTTTCCACAGATTAATCCTAAGCAAACTCTATGCTCAGTTTGTAGCTGTTGAAGGGGAAAGCTATGTTCGCCTGGAAACAAAAGCTGCCACATTTAGACGCCCGGAGTTGCCCACCTACGGGATGCTCTGTAACTAGAAGCATGGGCTCCATCAGCAGCTCTGGCTCCCGCTGGGCCTGCAGAGCTCCTTCTGCGGAGCCACCTGACGTTGGAGGTTTTGTCGTGTCCCACCTGGCTGAGGCACCCACCGTTCCGTGCTGAGACCACAACACGTCTGGCTTTGTTCTCGGACTCGGTGCCAGCGGAGCTGCTCGGATTTGGGCTGGGGGCCTGAAGAAGGGGGAGGAAAGGCAGGGTGTGGCCCCAGCTGGGGCCCTGACAGGCCTGGGCCTACTATGCAGAGTCACGCCTCACAGGGGAAGGGGGTGCGCGTGCGGGTTCCGGAGGCGGCCATGAGGGCCCGGGCCGCACAGACCCACTTCTCCCTCGCGCCCTCTCCCGGCTCTAAGGCGGTGCTGATGAAAACCGAAAAGAGCTCCGAGGGGCCTTATTCTCAGACCCTCTTCATCTCAGAGGGGCTACAAATAAAGGCCAGGCTGCCGGGGGTGAAATAAGTCAGTCCTGGGGATGCAACGTATAGCACGGTGACTGCAGTTACCCAAACTGTAGTGCATACCTGAAACTGCTGAGAGGGTGGTTCTTAAAAAAGTCCTCACCACAGGAGGAAAATCTGTGACTATGCACAGTGATGACTGCTGACTAGACCCCTTCTGGTGACCACTACGCAGTGCGCTTGAAACTAATGTAATGTTGTATGTCAATTTTATCTAAAAAAACAGGCAGACCAGGCCACACATAACAAAATACATTGGCCATATAAAATACTGTTATTTTATTTCTCAAGAAAAGGCCTCGGCAATCGATAGCCAGAGGCCAAATCAGGCCTGCCTCCTGGTTTTGTAAATATTTTTTTTTGGAAGGCAGCCTCACTCATTTGCACATTATCTAAGACTGCGGTTGCATAGTTGTAACAGAGACTGAACGGCCCAAAAAGCCTGAAATATTTTCTGTCGGGCCCTTTACAGAGAAAGTCTGTGGATTCTAACTCTAAAACAGTGTAGTTAACCCCTGGCTCACCCAGGGACCTTAAAAACCCATGCTGCCCCGGGCCCTACTCACAACGTTTTGGTGATAATTAGACAGGATGGGGCTTGGGCCCAGTCCTTTCCCAAAGCCCCAGGGGACACTGAGGTGCTGCCGGGATAAGAACACCAACACATGGGGAGCTCAATCTTCACAAATGGCTTCCCAGGAACAGTTTTAAAATACTAGGTTTAAAAACTCCAGGCTGGTTTCTCCTGTCATTCCATAACCCCTAACTACCTTATGTAGATGCTGGCTTTTGCGCTCCTATAAAAGTTTAGTTTTATGGTGGCCTAGGAAAATGAAACCTTAGAATAAAAAGCTCCTCTAGGGTTGTCGGGTGGGGAGAATAAAATAACCTGCAAAGCTGTTCCCTTCAATCAGGATAGGTTCAAATAACAACTTATTTTTCTTTTAGCTTCTCTGAAATATTCACATAAGTCCTTCATTTTCCAAGTACATAAAGTGACCCCACAGAAAGTTACATGATTTGTCTTAACATCAGGGGACACTCAGGAGCATAATGTTAAGTCACCATACTCCTAGATGAATCCATCCTCTAGCATTGTTAGCATTGTTTTGCTAACAATGGCAAAAATGTGTGCACATATACACACATACATGCTTTGTGGCAGTGAAGAACACACACACACATGCATATATATGTAAGTATGTATGTTTCATGTGCCCTTACATTAGGCTGATCTACCTTATATTCACTCTCACAGACAAACGCTGACCCTGATACTGACTTGGAAGAAACTCATAAATTCAATAATCTATAGGTAAGGGTGTTTTCCCTTCACAGAGGGGCTTAATGAAACTGCCCCAGGACTACTGGGGCAGACGCACTGAACCAAGGCTCCAGCTCTGCCAGGGTCAAGTGAAAACAACAGGCCCCTCTTGAACACAGGTCATGTGCGACAAACTGCGGGGGACAGAGAGCAATACCAGCACAGGGTCCATAAAGAGATTAAAATCTAGTGGCAAAAATAAAAGCTAACCACCAAAAGACTTAAATAACAAAGCGTGGACCCCCAAGGACCATTTCTGGAGAGGAAGAGGGAACGAGCAAAAATAAAGGGACTAACGCCAAGAGAGGGGTGGGGGGAAGCAGAGGGTATCTATCCTCCCCTTCATTGAGGGTACATGAATGATGCACCTACTGTGTGCCAAGCTGTGTCTGCACTGAGGAAAGAGACAGCTGTCCTATTCAAGGAGCCACCACTGATGGGAAGAAGGCCAGGTAACTGCTTCTGTCCCCTCAAGAGGCTATTATACAAACAGGAACAGGTGTGGATGGTGAGGGCGGAAACGCCTCACTTAAGGGAAGGGGATGAAAACTGATAGACCAGGAAGGTTTTATAGAAAAGGTGAAATGCACCTGAGTTTTACAGGATTAGGAAGACTATATCAAGCACCCTGGGCTGGGGGAGGAGAGAAGAGGTATTATCGCTGTGGGGGAAGGGGAAAGTGCACAGAGGCATGGGGTCACGGTCACGAGCGAGCAGAGGTAGTCGTGGCTCCGAAGGAAGTACTATGTGGCTGGAGCCTGGAAGACAGAGGGACTGGAAAGGAAGACAGGTGCTGGATGTCGTGGGATCTCTGCTGCCACCGTCAGTAATTAAGGGTAGTACCGTTTCCAAAGTGTCGCCAATGGAACACTGTTTCCTTAGGATGTCAGTATTTATTTCTTAAAATATGAGGCTCCCGATCAGTAAATTTGAAAACTGTTGGACCAGGCCCAATCAAGGAGGTCTCTGGACTGCAGGAAAAGTCAGCCCATAATGAGCTATTGCCTGTGTGACTCTCCATAATCGACATGCTGAACACGTATTTGACCATGGAACCCACCCTGCTGCCACAGACCACGCGTACAGGGGCCACTGAGCTTTGGGACTCGCTCTGGAGAAGCTATGGGAGGAGACGGAGAGGCTATGAATGACACTAAGTAATGAAAGATACGAGCACATGTGCCTTTCTGAAGCAGGGCCACTCCTTCCCACTGGAAATCACTGAGTGTCAGCCACAGAAATTCGGCACGATGCTTACTTGACACATGGATGCCCCTCTGGAAACCCTCGTATAAGGTTTTGACGTCATCGTAGAAATACTCCAAGGGCTCATCGCTACCGAGCAGCGGGGACCTCCGAGCACCATCTCCACCCTGTGGAAAGAGACAGACAGACGGTCCGTCAGGGGAAAACATCGGCAATGGGCAATGAAAGCCCGCTGTGCGCGCCCACGATCCCCATGGCCCATTGAGTAGCTGCCTGGTATTTGTTGAAGAGACTGAAGTGCAGTGTGACACAGAGCACCAATTGTATCTGCTCTTACGGATATGGCACACCATTCAGCTTTACTTCTGTCATGTTATCTACACTCTTTTATTTATTTTTTATTAGAGTTGACCATTCTTTTTGAGATTATTTGCACTTTTTTCTCTCTCTGCCAACTGCACTGTAGTGCATTAGGGACTTCAGTTTCTCACGGGGCACCTAATAGTTACGATCAGCAGCTATAAGACACAGGATGTGCAGACCTGTCTGTGCACGTGTGACACGCACCACTTACAGGCAC
>PVJD01006202.1:0-102215 GCA_004026545.1 Mormoops blainvillei
GCTTGTCCATCTCCTCTCTTGGGTTTTTGATGCCGGGACAGTTTGTTTTGCTTCATCCTGTACTGGCATTTGGTGCAGTGCTGTACACAAGATGGCTTAGCAGGGAAGCCAAGGCCCCTGGGGTCTCAACACCTCAGAGAGGAGTACCAGCCCAGCTTGCTAGTTGCCAATTATCTCACCATAGCAACTCACACCTGGGCTGTTCTAGCCCAGCAGCACCTAAAAACATAATTGGTTTTTATTCTCCACTCCAACTAGACTTCAAGGAAGCTATCTGGGATTACAGCCTCTTTCCTAAGAAACAGGCTCAGAGGTGCAAAGTCCAACAAATGCTCAATTGATACACTACACGTGCATCCCCCTTTTATACACCTTTCCCCTCTGCGCACACCGGCTGACCAACATTAACCGCTGGGCAGGTACTTGAATCTTCATGGGCTCCTTTTCTCTGACCAGGGTAGAGGCAGCAAGACGTGAGGATTATGGCAAACTGGGCTTGGGACACCTGACTAATTGATCCCAGGTAAGCTTTAGGGTTATTTCAGGGAGATGCAATGTTAAGCTTAGAAGAGCAACAGGTAGGTAGGTACGCGCTCCTCCCAAAGAGCTGAGGCCAAGGGCAGCTATGCTAGTCATGGGGCCAGTCCCAATTGGTCCTCTCCCTGAAGCCAAGTACTTTTCCTGAATATGGCTGAACTGCAACATAACTTGAGAACCATGGAACAAAGTGCTGGAGAATTCCACAAAAGGATAAAGAACTGGGAGAATCACCCCCAGGATTCGTGTCATTAATCATCTCGATCAGCTACCCAAGAGCTGCAAGAAATTGTCTGGTGATGACTGTTCCAGACATCAAGATTTTAAATGAACTCAAACACTCCAGTCACCTGTTTCAGGAACCAAGGTTTAGAAGAAACCCATTCACTAGCCCAATGTGGTCCCTGGACCACAGCATGGAATTCTGTCTCCGCTCCACACTCAATCGAAAACTCAAGGTGGGGCCCAGAAATCTTGAACAAGATACCCAGGAAATGCTGATACACTGGAGTTTGGATACTAGGGCCCTAGATCTTGTCTGCTTGTTGTCACCAAGGTATTCTGCGCCATGCTCACTGAATGACTGACCTACTCCAACCACCCACCTTTTCACTTTAGCCAGACCCTCCCATGCCCCACCCATCTGACTTCAAAAAAACAAAAGGGACACAAGACTGATATAGAGAAATACTGATTTTAATTCAACATAAAGTAAACTCTAGGCATCTTTCAGCCTAAAAATTAGCGAAACTGTTGAAACAAGGCACAATTTTTCCCCATTCTTGTTACGTGGCTCCAGGTACAAAAAAAATTTTTTATGAAAATGGTAAAACAAAAATAGAAGTCAGGTTTTATTTTTTAAAAAAGTGTATTTAAAAATTCCCACAAGACCTGTCAAAGTTATTCCTTATTCTACAAAATAGCACCAGTAAGAGGACTAAAAGGTGTTAAAAACCATTACAATGGCATTTCTGAAATGCAGCTTGTCCGACCTCCTGTTATCCCTAAAAAACGATTTATCATGGAATAAAAAAAGGACTTTAAAATCTCTGGAGGGAGGGTTGAGTTTTTATTGCAATTTTCCCCCTGCCATCTCTAAGATGAGGGGAATGTGCTTCTGCCCTGGCTGTCGCTGCTTCGGAGTTTAGAGGAAGGCTGAGGTATTGGGGTCATACCTCTAATCTGGGAGCACTGTCTGCAGAAGTTTGGAGGGTGTATTTGGGGGGGGGTGTCCTTACTTGAGCCTCCTCTTGTCCCCACACATGGGAGATAGCGAGAAGCCACACCTGCCTACATAATATGTCAGCTTATAACCCAACCCACCCCCTTCCTGAGCTCCCAGGAGGGTTCTATTGCAGTCACTGGGAGGGATTTTGCTAAGGTTGGCCCTGCCTTTGGGTCTGTGGGAAGTAGCCCTGAATGTGATACGGTCATCCCTGCTGAAATCATCATTAGTGTGGAAAATGGGCCCCCAACAGCGAATCCCAGCCCCTTATACTGAGGCCAGGGGAATGTGCTGGGTAAAATTCAAGCATAACAGAGACATCATTTCCTCCTCTGCCCTAGAGAAAAAGCATCCTGGCCCCTTAAAATGTCCCTTAGCTACATGTCTAACACTGCATACTGCTGGAAACCAGTTGCCACAGACGTTTGGAAAAAAAGTCTTGCAGTAACTGTCTCGGGTGACTTTTCAGCCTTAACCTGAGTATTGGAGAGCTGTTGGCACTGTGGTTTTGGTATATTAGCCATTGTTTCTGAGCAGTAAACCCAGGAGGGGGGAAAAAAAGCCATTTTTACTAACTACTTCAAGTTTCAAAGTTTTAGAAAACAAAATGAGCACCATGTTTGGCCACTCCAAGCAGCCAGGTTGAATTGTGCGCAAGAAGGTGGCACCTTGGGCTCCCCCTGCCAGGAGGGCGGTCAGGTGGCTCTGGCGAGGTACATGGTGCGACCCCACACAGCTGAGCTGAGGAAGGGCAGAGCCTGGGGTGCACCTCCTGGGTTCTGGCTCTGCCCCATACACCCCAGTGCCCCAGAGTGCCTGGGGGACTATTCACAGGCAAAGTAGTCCTTCAGGGGGGCGAAGAGGTGTCGGATGACAGGAACACTCCAGGACCTCCCGAGCAGCTTCTGGCGGGCACCACGGCCCATGTTGGACACGTCCGTGTAGTGTACGGGAAAGCCGAAGATCCTGGGGGGCACCAGAGTAAAAAGACAGGGAGTCAGAAGTGCCACCTCCAGCGTGCTTAGTGCCTCTGGGAGGTTCTCACCATGGCCAGTGTAGCACTGCTCTTTCTGCCCTTCGACCAGGCCCACCGGGCCTCCGTGAGGCCTCCTCTTCTTCTTCTTTTTTTTTTTTTTTGGAAAAGCACTATTTTTTCCTTTTTTTTTTTTAACTTTTAAATTTTTATTGGGATTAATTTAAAACTTATAGAAAATTGACAAAAATAAAATAGTGCAAAGAATATTTATGTACCCTTTACTCAGATTCACTGATAACATTTTACCCCATTTCCTTATCATTTGCACATGAGCCCTCTCTTGATCCCAGGTCAGGTACACAGGTCTTCAGAACACAAGTGTTACCGATGAGGGCATGGCTCCTCCCTGAGGGCACCTGTTAAGTGCTTCCCAGCACTGCCATCATGCAGGTGACACATAGGTGGTGCTCAGTGAACCTTTCTTAAGTGAACGAATAAGCAAATGAATGAATGTCAAGACAGCCAGCTAGAAGACAAAGGTGTATCTGTCTTCAAACCATAAGATGTGAGAAGTGGGGCAATTTCCTTACAAGACAAAGACACTTGCAAAAATGAACCTTATTTTCAATCACCGGATGCCGAGGCAATATGCATAAGTACACTGAAGCATCCTGCGTTCTCTTTCTCTTTTCAAACCCAGCTGCTGAATGGAGAGCCCAGGCTGGACCTAATGGCAGATGGCAACCAAATATACCAAGACCTTCCTTTCTGGGATTTTACCAGGCCCGGTAAGAGGTTACAGATATACCCAGGTTTGCTCTCTAACATTAAAAATGACACCGATGGGCCAATGCTGAACGTTTTCAAAAAAACTGAAACCAGAATAGGAGAACTGAAATGTTAGGTGCTGGTTCTTTGAATAAAAATCAAAGTTGCAACACCTCAGGGCTCTGTCTTAATTTGTCTACATAATGATAGCCATCTGCATCAAACCACGAGTCCCAGGTCTGGCCCGGCATGTTCGTTAGGCTTAAGTCTCAAAATGCAGTTAACCATGAACAGGAGGGTTAGGGATGCTGATCTCCTACCTCTATGCAGCTGAAAATCCAAGTATATCTTTGAGTCCTCCAAAATATAACTACTGGTAGGTTACTGTCGACCAGAAGTGTAACTGATAACATGAACACTAGATTTGCATTTATTTTGTGGTAGTGATAAAATAACACAAGTATCTACATAAATTTTATTCACTTATGGCATACCTAACTTTTTCTTATTTTTTTCTATATTTCTAGACTACCTGATTCATCTGCGAGTTTTTTCCAATTGTTGCAAATCTCCAGAAAATTTTCCAATATACTTATTGAAAAAAAATCGCATACAAATGGACCCACGTAGCCTGTGTGGTTCAAGGGTCCACTGTACAGAATAATCCACAGCATGAATGGGCAGGGCTACCCAGTTTGTTTCTACAAATTAGAACTTTTATACTAAGAAAACTACTGTTTAGTAAAGAATAAAACTGGTAGAACTGAAATATCAGGAATGAAAATACTCTGCAACAAATCCTTCAAGACATAGTCAAAAAATGTAGTGAGGAATATTCATAGCCCTTCTTACATTTTTAACAAAAATATTTTAACAAAAATAAGGACAAAATTAACAAGAAAAACAAAAGGAATGAAAAAAAAATTGAAACCAGAACAGGAGAACCGAAATGTTAAGAGCTGGTTCTCTGAATAAAAATCAATAAGCTACCAGCTTAGCCAAACAAACAGAGAAGTTTGTGGCTAAGTAGGAGGCAGCTATGGAAGAGTAACTTGGCAGGCATCTTCTGAGAAAGAGCCATGGCATGGCGGCGGGGTTTTCTTTAGCTGGTTCCTCTTACATCCCAGCATGTTGGGGCAGGCAGACACCAGGCCAGCACAGCCGACAGACAGATGGTGCTTGTCTAATGACCTCATATTTCAGATGCTTCATCACCGCCACCCTTCTGCCATTTCTGGTAGGAAATAAGGACTAACTCTGAAACGGTATTACCCCCAGCCCTACTAACATAGGTCAGTGGGTCCATGTAGAATGAAGGCAAGCAAGCCCATTTGTGCTGCTGGCCTTAACCACATCTCTTCCCCTTTCTCTCTGTCTGCATTGCGTCCCTCTCCACATGCAACCTCGCTCACCTTTCTAGCTCAGTGCACCACAAAACATCTTCTTTGCCATTCATGACAACAGGGAAAAGTTGATTTTTCCCCTGTCTGATCGAGTTCGACTTGGTGGTTATTGTCTGTACTTTCTTTAACTGGAGAACAAAACGACATCATGGAGTGAGCTTAGGATGAAGGGTTCTGGGTTGAGTCAAGGCTCAGAAGCACCCAGGGAAGATGGGATCAGGGAAGCATGTGGGGGAGAGAAGGTGGCAGGTCTGGGCTCCCAGAAGGAATAAGAAAAGGAGAGACAGAAGGACAAGAACATTCTGTGCTTCCCACAAACACCAAGAAGTTAATGCACAGACAGGACCAGCCTCAGAGAGAACAAGAGATAAAAATGTGACAGAAAATGAGATCACATGGGTGCCAAAGAAAACACCAGAGTTACTGATCAAGCAAAAGATTAAGGAAAGCGTAACAATTCACCCAAGATTATAGAGAATAGTCAACCAAACCAGGGTTTTGGTGAAGCTTAGCTAATTGTAAACATTGAAAAGTTTATGGACATCTTAATATAATTATATGACTTGTCAGCAGATAATTTTTTCCTTTGGCAAAAGCATTTACTCATTTCTTGGGAGGACCAGCTGAAATTATCTGTGTCTCTACAGCGTGTGCATTTGCAGTTGAAAAGTCTAGTTGCCTTTTCTCATACAGTAGTTATTTGTTTATCAAGGATCTCTCCCACTCTGTACTTGACAGATAGGATAGAACAATTATGTGGGGAAAGAGGCCCAGCACCAGGGAATCACATGGGGGGGAGAGGCAGGAACAAATGACACCAAGGTCCAGTCCCCACTGTGACCACATCTTACCTTTGCTGTCCTATTGAACTCCAAGCAGTCCTGCAGCTCGAGTTTATCATTCTTTGATGCTATCACAGGCCTGGGAACAGCCAAAACCCGTTACTTTCTACAGTCTGTTAATGGGCCTCAGCTAGGCACCTCCCAAGGTGGGAGTGAGGGCCTAAGGCTGCCAATGTGCTCCGGCAATGGACTTGCTACACATACACAATGAAAATTATCCTGGCATGAGCACAAAGCTGGGTGCCAAAGCTAAGGGCAGGCTAGGCCCTTGAAGGGGCAAGTCCAGTGTCTACAAATGAATGCTCCCCTGTCCCAAATTTTAATATTAGTCAAAGCCAGGTTCCCACTGAGTAGGGCAGGATGGGAAAAGCACTGAGAGTCAGCAGACCCCTCTGATCCCAGCCCCACTGCTGAGTGATGGCCCTGAGCAAGTTACACTTAACTGTCTCAGGAGGTTGGATTAGATCTTTGTGGGTCTACCTACTACAATGAGCATTTCAAAGCCACGACCTGGTGGCTTCCTGCTGGGAATGGAGCCACAGGAGGCTGAGGACTGAAAAAAAGTGTGTGCAGGTAGGAAGGACAGGAGGTGGTTCACAAAGCACTAATTACCCTTGTAACTTTCACCATCAAACCTGCAAATGAAAAGAGAGGCAAACCAGTGCCCAGGAGGGGAACAGAACTTTAGAAACAAAGTGGTTGAGCAGTTACAGAGCACAAACCATCAAGAGCTCTGAATGCACAGTTGATCAACACCAGGCAGCCATTGTGTAAGTAACTTCAAGGTCACAAATGCACCAGACCTAAGAATGGAATTGTTTTCCCCAAGAGGGGCCATTGAATCACACCAAACATTCTGCAGATCAGTGATTTTCAGCCTTTTCCATTTCATGGCCCACATAAAGTAATTCATTACTAAAATTCTGCAGCACACCGCAAAATATTTTTTTTACCTATCTGACCAAAAAAAAGGGGGGGGGGGCACATTATTTTGATTCATTCACACCGGATGGCTATTGTTGTGCTGGCTGTTGCCATTTTTTAATTTGACGATCTAAGAAAAAAAAGAGGTCACGCCCCAGGCTAAAGTCAGGTATTACAAGTTTTAAAAATTCTTGAGGCACACTGGTTGAAAATCGCTGCCCTAGATTCATCAGTCTTCCTTGCCCTCACCTTCCACATTTCCAGTGCCTCTCTATTCCCATCCCCAGATCTTCCTGTGAACCCAAGGGTGCTGCGGGACCTGGCGAAAAGGACACAGCACAGACCTACCTATGCTTGGATTTAGAACTAAACAAACTAAGGTTTTCCACCTATAGGTTGGGCTTTAGACTTGCCTCTGTGGCCCCTGGTTTATGCCGAGTCAACATTCTAGAACCCTGCAGAGCCGGCTACTGTGCTACAGCTTGGTTCTCATCACAACTCAGAGAGGAAACTTCGTGGCATCTTTGCTGAGTCTTCTTTCCATCTTATACCACAGCACATCCTATGCATCAGCAAATCCTCTAAGTCCAATACCCCATTATCTAGAGCCTGATCGCTCCTGCTAGTTTCCACAGAACTCCCTGGGGTTGCAACCCCTTGGGATGTACTGTGTGTACGAATGGCACTCACTGGGGCGCCACACAATAATCAGTCAGTTCTGTCCTCTAAGCAACCATCTCATGCTTCTCCCCATTTCTGCCCTCACCCCACTGTCATCTATTCTACCAGAAACTACCATGAATTTAGGATACGACTCATTAGCTTAAAACTTTCCGTGAATTCCCAAAGTAAACCTAAGTGGTACCCCGGCCCATAGTCCCTACATAATTTGACCCATATTTCTGTGTTCTCTGTCCTCTCCTCCCGGGCTTCCCAAATAAGGAACACTGCTCTCTGAACTGGTCTGTAAATTCCCTGCCATACCACCTTACCCTCTTCCTCTTCTTCTTCTTTTTTTTTTAAATCCTCACCTGAGGATATGACTCTTTTTATTGATTGAGGGAGAGGGGAGAGAGACAGAGAGACACATTGATGTGAGAAACAGCAATCAGTTGCCACGCATACATGCCTGACCAGGGATCAAACCCGCAACCTTTTGGGGTCTGGGACGACACTCCAACCAACTGAGCCACCTGGCCAGGGCCCTTACCCGCTCCTCTTCATTTTTCCTAGAATGTTCTCTGAAATAACTACGGCTCCATTCCTACGTTCAGGTCCTTGCTGGAATGAGAAGCCTCCCCATCAACTTTCCCA
The DNA here is from genome assembly GCA_004026545.1 of Mormoops blainvillei. Taxonomy (NCBI): domain Eukaryota; kingdom Metazoa; phylum Chordata; class Mammalia; order Chiroptera; family Mormoopidae; genus Mormoops; species Mormoops blainvillei. The sequence continues at coordinate 7,990 of PVJD01006202.1, forward strand.
AAGCACCCTCCTCCAGCCACGACCCTGAAATCATTCACTGTCTTCTTACTCATCCTCCCTTAGCATGTCAACTCCAGGAGACAATATGTGAATCTGATGCGTTAACCACTAAACTGGCAGCAGGTACAACAGTGATTGCCGCAGAATGAGAGCTCAAGTGTTGACTGAAGAGCCCATTTCACCCTGAACATGGCACTGCACCATTTGACTGGGTGATTAGCCAAATAAAAATGCAAGATACACCCCCCCCAAAAAGATCCTCCAAGCTACTCTAGTACCTTCTCTCCTCTGTCCACATTTTGCCAAATGTTAGAATTACATTTCAAACACTTCCTTCTAAAGGAGAATATTTTTAAGCTTAACTCAAGTGCAAGTCTGGGATGTGACATTACCATCACATTTTGGATCTTACTTAGCATACCGCACATCCCTGAAACCACGTATAGAAGATAATTAATCCTCTGTAACTTGCTTTGATGAAAAATTGGGAAGAGCTCTCAGTTAAGAAAGACCAAGGGAGACAAGGTTTGGGCTACCAACAGTCATCTCATCTCTGCCAACTGTTTGGTCACCACAGGCTGGTCCGGGGGAGTTACTTCACCTCAGGGAGAAAGGCATGTCTAACAATCTCCTTCCATTTCCCAAGAGGGCAGGCAGCTGGGAGAAGAGGTGAGGTATAGAGGATCAGCATCTCTGGCTGAGAAGACAACCAGCTGCTCCAGCACACGGCACTGTAAGAACCAGGACCCTGGGCAGAGCAGGAAACAAGCTGGAACAGACTGAGGCATCTTGGCCTGAGATTCCAAAGCGGTTATACATCTTAACAGATGTCAATCTGTAACACCAGGGGTTGGTCTGAAGCCCAGGGTGGGGCCATTTCTCAGCACAGCCAACTCCTAAGAGAGACTTGAGCATGTCTGTCTCACAAGAGCAAACCTGTCAGGGCTCACACCATTAGCTGCATTTCACTTGGTTATTGTTCCCTGTCCCACTCGGAGCCCCTTGTTACCTGTTCATCCCAGGCAGGTTGCCCCAGAAGTAGCGGGCCCGGTGAGCAGCGGACACCTTGATGGCGTCAATCATCACTGGATTACACTGTAGGGAGGGAGAAGAACAGCCAGCTGCTAGGAGCCCACATCGGAATCCAGACAGCAGCCAGAGTGGGGGGGGCTTAACCTAGGCAGGGGACAGGGCTGCTCCCCGGCTCTGGAAGACATGATTCCTGCCAGCCAAGGGACCAGTTCCCAGCAAGATCTGGCTGGGGGTCCAACTAAGGGACCAGTTCTCACATCAACGATGAGGAAAGAGAACAGATCCAACCTGCGGGTTCTGAGAAGGTATGCTCTGGGGCATGCCAGATTGTTATGGAATGTACAGGTGGCAAAAACAGCTCAAAAACACAATCTGGCAAGTCAAGCTCCTGGCTGTGGGAGTGCGGTGTTGGCAAAATATGCTCCGTGCCACCTGTCTGCCAGATTCACACAGCGTGAGAGAACTAGCCAATTCTAGAACCTCTCTAGCAGAACTTAGGCTGTAAAGCTTTGAGGAAAATTAAATAAGGAGTGTATATAAAGTATTTACTACAATGCTAGATACATATTAAGAAGTGGATAATGACGTCCTGGCTGGTGTGGCTCAGTGGATTGAGTGCCGGTCTGAGAAACGAAAGGTCGCTGGTTCAATTCCTAATCAGAGAATATGCGTGGGATGCGGGCCGGGTCCCCGTTTGGGGGTGTGAGAGGCAACCATTCAATGTTTCCCACTCTTCCTCCCTTCCTCTCTCTCTGAAGATAAATAAAATCTTTTTTTTTTAAGTGGATAATGAGCTTGCCTATGGCCCCAGAAGCAGTTCTCGTAACAAGGATGAGCAAAAATTCTCTAGAGTAAAAAGCTTAGTGAAATGTCATGAGGCCTCCAAAACTAAGTGATGGCTTCATCATCTCTGACTTCAGTGGGTTTGGGATGAACTTAGAGATCAAATCATTTTTCAAAAATATTTGAACCAAAAGAGACTGAACAAAAGGGAATCAACTCACTTGACTCCATTACTCTCAGATCTAGCCAATCCTTCTGTTAAAAACCTGGAAATTATTCCCAACATGGGAACACCTGTCAACCCTTCCCCCACCCATACAGTCTTGACAATTAGGACCCTAGGTCCCCTCACCTCCAGGAACCGAGAGATGTCCCTCTTGTCGCCAACCTTCATGGCTACCACATTCTCGAACATCCAGAAGAAGGGCCGGTCCTCACCCTCCTTGGGGCGTGAGTAATTCAGCAAGTGGTAGAACTCGAAGAAAAGTCGGCCTGTGCCCTCTGAGCCCACAAAAGAAGAAGAATGTCTGGGGTCACGCCCATCAGCCCACCCCTCCACACTGAAACAAATGGGTTCCCCAGTGATCACCTGACTGAGGTGGTGTGACTTCAGCCTCAAACTAAGAAACCCTCCACCTGCAGTCCTCAGACTAAGGACACAGGCATCAAGCAGTGCCTCATTTTTAAGTATCTCTGGGGGCTGAGGATTCACAATGTGGCATGGACAGAGCCAATAAGTGAGACTGACTGGCCAGAGCAAAAAGCTCCTTCTCAGGCCACTCCTGGACCAGCACTCAGGAGACACAGGGTGGTCTCCTTAGGCGAACGAAATGAAGGGATACTCACCATATAGGCCTTTCCTGGCAGGGTTCACATTTGAGAGATCGTTACATGGGCTTCCGCCAATCACCAAGTCAAAGGGGCCCCATTCTTCAATCTGGGGGAGAAAAACAGTCTCAGGGGAGGGAAGGGAATGAGGATGGAGGGACTGACAGCCTGGGTTCCAGGTAATCTGTCAAGAAAGGACGCCCGATATGACCACAGGTTCTCCTTCCCCACGCCCCTGGGCACAGGAAAGGGGACCACGTGGCTGTAAGGATGCACAGGGCTCAGGGCCTGGAGGAGGCAAGCATGTTCCAGAGCCCCCAGGGGTGCAGGCTGCCCTCACGTTTTTCTTTGTGATGTTCCTGACGTCATTCACATATTTGATATTGCCTTCATGCTTAACGGTGCCAACGGCGATGGACTCCTCACATACTTCCGAGGCGACATACTTCTCTACTTTGATGCCCAGTTCTCTGAGGACCAAGTACCCTGTTGAGGAGACAGAAAATGCCCTTAGGGTCATTCTGCCTCCGGTGATTATAAGTCCAATCCAGAACTCAGACCAGCCCCAAAAAGGACATGGCAGCTCTCAAGGAACCCATGCAGATGGCACAGGAACTGCAGAGGACACAACAAGCTCTCCAGGGTCTGGAGTTTTGTGAAGAACAGATGTAGTTATCAGCTGGTACGGCCTACTAGTGGGACCTATTAAAAGTGACAGGTCCAGGGCCAATGTCTCAGCATAGTCAAACACAGACACAAGGACAGGGATCTTCACCGAAACCACATTTATTACATAACCTCAAAGTCTGGGGACAATGACCAAGTACATTTTCTACTGTGGTTTACCTGTGCCAGCATAAACAGGTCTTTGGGACCCAACGGGGCGGGGAAAAGCAGCTGGTCCTGACCGGAAGGTCATTAAAAGCTGTTAGTGTTTTAGGCAGGTGGACAGCGGTGGACACACGCAAGCACAAATGAGGCCGTGAGGCTAAGTGCATAGCAGTTCGCATCCGCTGCTCCCCGCTCTGGTAAAGTGGAGATATTCCTGATAATACGTCACAGGGCAGCTCTGAGGATTAACTCGGTTAGATCAGGCAAAGCTCCCAAGGATGATGTGCGTGTCGGCTACGCTCATTCTGCACATGGTGGAAACCAGGGGGAGGGAGCTATTGGTAAGAAGGAGTTTCTATTGATCTCTAATATATCTATGCTTATGGAATAAAAAAAATAACTTTCCAGAGTAACCTGCACATCATAAAAAAATAAACTGCAACAGATGAAATATGTATACATGACTTTAAAAGAGGGCCAGGTAGGTGAACAAGAAGCCAGTGGTTTTCTCAGAACAGGTAACAAACAGATAATTCCAGGAGTCTTGCTTGGCATCGAGGACAGACACCTGGACCAGGTGAGCATCCCAAGGTGAACTCTGAACTCACCTGTGGCAATCCCATCAAACAGGGACAAGACTCGAATGGGCCGCCTTCGGGCTGCAGGAATCGCAGGGTATAACTTGGGGGCTTCCTGCCAGGTTAGAGAAGGTTATGGAGGTCATGGAGGTGAAGGTGCAGGGGGAAGGGTCAACCTCTGGGAAAGTGGTGAGCTGACCTTTCTCTGAGAGTCTCATACCCTGTGTTCTGCCATTTCTTAGCTAGGATATCCCCTCGTGGGCCTTGGCACAGAGTGGCCCTTCTACCCTTAAGATGTGGAAGGCAGACTTTGAGAGACAAATGCACACACACGGAAGGACACATCACCCTGCATAGGAATGACCTGGGCCTGCCACACACACCTGGAAAATCCACTCCCACTACAATTAAAGCGTCAGTCACCCCCTTGTCTTCAGCAGGCCCTTGAAAATAGGAGGGAGGCCACGAAGGAGGGGAGGAAAGAGCACTGGAGAAGCCTGAGGACTGTACACAGAACATGCCAATTAGCTGGGTCTCTCAAGTCTGAGGTGCTCAGTCCATCATATGTACAATGGACCTTTCCATGAACTCTCGTCAACAGACTTCCAGAGTGTTCCAGACCCCTGACACTCTGGGGTGGGTGGTGCTAGGTGACGGAGCCTGTGGCTTACATATTCGAGACCCGTGTCACTGGTAAAGAAGGACTGCAGGCGCACATTCCAGTCCTTCCGGCGCTGCAAGACCCCGTGACAGCGCTGAGGGAGGCACATGTAGCAGCTCCAGGGCTCCTGCAACTTGGCATCTGCTGCTGTGCCTGTGCCCACCAGCACCTCCAGGCACTCCACACAAAAGCACCTGTGGCCCGGGAGCAGAGAGAACAGAGGCCTTTGGCATCGGGTCTTCTTCCTACGTACCCGCCCCCTTTCCCCAGGTAGATGGTGATGCACTGCCTAAAGCCTTCTCGGGAGCCCAGCTACTCCTCCGTGCGGGCCGGAAGGTCCTGTGGTGTGATACGGACTCCGCCAATCTCTTCCTCGGGTACCTGTGCACCCTCAGTGCACAGGCTCTGCACAGAAACGACCTTCACCTGCGGAAGGGGCTCATCTCCAGGGAGCCTTGCTCGCCCTGCTCCCCACCCTCAGACAGTCCTGCCTTAAACAGATGAGAACCACGACCCCTGCAGAGCAGTGGCTGGGCCGAGGCCCAGGTCAGTTTGGCTCCGGTCCCTGTGCCTGAGATTTTTCGGTGGCAGGAATCACGGGCGCAACGCGGGAGCCTCGGGGTGCAGCTGAGTCTCGCCCACGCTGGATGCTCACCGGCAGCAGCTCGTGTTGCTGCACAGGAGCAGCTCGCGGCCCTCGCAGCACACGGTGCAGTAGGACTGGTAGCCGTCGTCGTCGTACATGTAGAACAGCTCGAGGAACCGGTCCTGGTGGCCAGAGAGAAACACGGGTGAACTCGGACACCGGGGACCACTAGGGCCCTGCTTGCTTTCTGGCTGAGGCCCTCGGACGCAGTTACAGGGCCGGCCACTGGTGGCTTGTTGCCCTTTATAGGAACAAGAGGCCAGGGTGTGTGTACCACTGCAGGTAGCCTCCTGTGTGGCAGCACCTGCCCTCAGGGTGGAGGGTGGGTGATGGGGGCCAGGGAGGGCTTCACTAGAACCTTCGCAAATGGCTACATGCTGGCGCTTTTTTCTGGGAAGTACAGGGAAGTAAGTCGTGGAGGAGAGAAGGGGCAGGAAAGCCAAGGGTAGGGATAGGACTTACCCGGCATGTCTGGCAGAGGCCACCCTCAAAGAGAGGGTGGAAGGACACAGGGTTTTTCCTACCACAGGACAAACAGCTGTCTGTAACAAAGACACGCACGTAGCTTGCGACAGTTTGGGACCCAAAACCAGCTCCTGAAATTTTGGGCCTCACGTTCTTGAACACACACCCCATACTAGCAGTAAACCAAGGGCTCTTCATGCTTTAGTCCTTCCAACAAAGCTTCCAAGCCACCATCCCCATTCCAAACGTGGGGTACAGCACTGAGCACTGAGCAAGGGTCCCTCAAGCACGGGGACAGGTTTGGAGGGCCTGGCCCAAAAATCTTTGAGACTCTTCAGAGACTAGAACTTCGGACAGTTCATGGTGATGCCAATTTGTTCACTGTCATATCATGAAAGAACTTACCCATGACCAGGGTATTAGACTCTGCACGCAGCTAGCCATCGCTGCAACTTCAGAACCCTGGTCTTTAACTATTGGGCCACTCTGACCGCCCTTCATATCAGCAGGCCAGGACTGATTCACAGTCCAAGCATTCCCAGCCAGCAAGCAGACTGATGGGGTCAAAGGAGCCTTTGGGGATGGGAGAATTACGGGTCAAGGTTCCCAGGATTGTCAGGGGCTGCTCCAAGCCCAAGTTTTCCTCGTGGCTGTCTGGGTCAGGAGTTGATGTTTTTCCTAGCCAGCGCTGAGTAACCATTCAGTAAGTATTGGACTAAAGGACACTGGGTGGAGGAAGCAAGGGAGTCAATCCTTCTTCACACATTCTGAATCCCATCAGACAACATTTTGGGCAGGGTTTTGATTCCAGTGGCAATTCCCAGCTGGGACAAAGGGGCGAGAGTTAGTATGAGAGAGTGACAGTGATGAAGTGTGTTGAGCCTTTCACCTCAAAGCCAGTTCAGTTCTTGTTTGGGGAAGCTCATGATGCCTTAGATCATGGTTTCAGGATTTGGGTTCTCCTCACCAAAGGGCTCTATCGTATCAGCTCTGCCCTTCGCCTACCCTTCCTGCTCATTTAAATTAGGGGCAGAGTTGGTCTCCGTAAAAATCAGGTAAGTCATTCTATAAAATGTAACTAACAATTGTGACAATGTCTACATCTAAACCTGAAGTCAAGGCACAGAGCCCTGTGTTACACCCCAGTGGGGTAAGACAAGCAAGAAAGGGAAAAGCCAAGGTCTGCGAGGGAGAAAGCATTACCTTCCAGACTACTCCTGTTGTTGGCAACGTCCAAAGCCATTTGCTCTGTAGACAAAAGAAGATGTGACACGGGGTCAGGGAGAGCTCCTTACTGATCAAATAAGCCACACCCCATTGCTGGGCCATCCTCACAACCTGATCCACTCCTGGGAATGGGTGATGACAGTGCCCCAGCCTGCTCACCCCCACAATTCACCTCGACTCTGGTCCTCTTCTCCTCTGTCTTTGCCATTGTTATAGCAATTTGTCTTGAGGCGCTTCGGTGGAGGGCAGTAGTCGGCGGAGGTGGTCGAGTCGTCAGCTGTGCGTCTTCGAGTCTTGTTCTCTGTGAAAGGGAAGGAGATGACAGCCATGGCTGGTAGGAGGTACATGGAGAACATGGGATTGGGACAGGACCATGCTAGGCCTGGGTGCCCGCTGCATTTGGTCCATGACAGGGACCCAACACTGGGTGTCATATGGCCCCACTATGGGGTGTAATCCAAAACCCCTCACATCTAACACATTTACAGGGTTTTAAGCAGCTTCAGAGGTTTAGACCCAGCACAAAGAACATTAGCCAAAATAATCCACAGCTGAAACTCTGACACATTTGCCTGTCATGCCCAACACGGCGGTTGACAGCCACCATGTAGCTACTCAGCACTTAAAAGGTGACTTGTGTGACTGAGGAACTGCATTTTACATGTAATTTTAATGCAAATTTTTGAATTGCTGATTGATCGAATTAATTGGTTCAGTTGGAACTTGGTCAAGTGCCAATTTGGAACTTCAGGCATTTGTGAAAATGTATTATCAAGTATTTCTAATAAAAATTTTGCATCCAAATTGAGATGTTATGTAACACAGAAAACATGAAATTTTGAAAATAGTACTAAAATGAAATGTAAAATATCTTAATTTTTATACTGTTAGAAATGCTTAAATGTTGGAAATACTGGATTAAATTAAATGCATGATTAATACTGATTGCATCTTTATTTCTTTTACTCTTTTCAACGTGGCTATTAGAACATTTTTAAATTATATTATGCGGCAATTATTTACATTTCTTTAAATTCCACTTGTATTTGCAGTCAACCTCTACAGTGTAATCTATAAGAGACATGGTTAAGTTTGACTCTGCCCCTAGGAAAGAAAATTACGCAGCCATTAAAAATCACAAGGACTCTTTAGTCTGATATTTGACAAATGCTTATACAAATGACATTTGACAGTGCTTATACAATTAACATTGAGAAATAAAAGGAAAGCAGGAATCCAACGTGTACAGAAAAAGCTGGAAGGACGTGCACACCCAACAAGGGTAACCTGGATGGAGGGTTGGTGACGGCTGAGAGTGAGGGGTGGGATGAGAGTCAGGTTCAGATTTCTTTTCCAGTGACTACTGTATAGGCAACGACATTGAAAGGAAGTGCAGAGAACACAGTGCATAGTCAAAAGATGGGAAGGGAATACCGTATTTCCTTGATTCTAAGTTCCCACTGCCTGCACGACGCACCTTCGACTTATTAACCACTTTTAATGGGGCGGGGCGGGGGGGAACAAAACAAAACAGAAAACACTAAGTTAAATGTATGAATCATAAGACAAATCCTGGGTTTTGGGCATCCCGGATTTCTGAAAGTGTCAATGTGAAACTACACATCTCATAACGGACGAAATACGCTGTTGGTTAAAATGTTAGGATGGGTGATTCCTTCTTTCTGAATGGAGGTGGCTTTTAGTTTGGGGGCAGGGGTTGGTACTCTGGTGTTTTTTTTTTGTTGTTGTTGTTTTTGTTTTTTTAATAATACTTGGAAAGTTTTCTCTAATGAGCAGAGCTGAACTGTATTTTTCCTTTTAAAAGTAAAGGTGCTAGTGAAGATTCCATCTTGATCTGTTTACTAAAGTTTTCGCAAGAGAACCAATCTCAGACCAGGGAAGCCAGAAAAGCCTGGGCAGTTGGTGTTCCCGTAGCCTTGGGAGTTCACAGGGTGAAAGAGCAGATTTCTAAGACTGACTGGTTGTCGGAAAGCTAGGGTGGGATGAGGGGCAGCAGGGGTGGCTGCATCTCCCAAGGGTGCTCCCACCAGCACTGGCATTCAGTACGGCCACAGGGACCCATTCCCACCTGGTTGCTTGTTGTTGGGTTTGAGGCCCTCGATCCCGGTGGGCTTGAAGCCCCCATGGGCCCACTCCAACATGGGCTTCAGCTGGTCCTCCAACGAGTCTCCGGGGCTGTTGGGGAAGGTCTTGCCAGCTCGCACCCTGGCTTTCTGGTGAGATAAAGGCGAGTCTGTGATGAACAGGAGGGGTGGGTGCACCCCAGGCAGTACCCAGGGATTCCCCCAGCTGGGGCCTGGCATTCCCTTTCACACTGGGCCCTTTCATAGCCAGCAGCTGTCCTGGGTATGGTATGTGACAGGGAGGAGGGGCCTGTGCAGGGAGACAGGCAGGAGGCCATGGGGGAAGAGTGAAGTCTTTCCATACAAGCACCAAATATGGCCTCTTCCCTGTAGAGAACTTGAGTGGCCAGCTCCCTCTCAAAAGGGCAAAGGATCAGAATTAGCTCTGCCACTTGTAAGTATAGGAACAGCATCGTCAACTAAGAGAAAGCTCCAGATTTCTTGTCTTATTTCCCCAGTGAAGATGGGGAGGCGTCAAATGTTAAGTCCTACTTCAAAAGCACCATGAGGACTCCTGATTAAGCACTGAAGCTGGCTCATAAATGTTGGACAAAGGTTCAGGTCGAGATAAAGGAGAGAACCCACCAATGAATCCCAGACGAGGGAAAAGGCAGCTGGCCTCAGCTGCTGCCCAGTGTTGGCCGTGAACACCACCACTTAAAGGAAGGAGGTTCTGATGGCTCTGGGAGAGTCATTCACTGCTGTGAACATTGTCCGCCACTTCCTGCTTCCTCATTCGGTCGGCAATACTAAGAGAGCCAGCCACCAGGTGGCACCTGAGGTAGTACTGAAAGTCATGGCGAAGTCTCAAATCCCATCGCTCCCTTCACAGTCTGGCCCATTAGACCAGCATGCTTGCATTCGCCTCCTGCCTGGTGGCCCTGTGCCTTCTAAGGGTTACAACGGTGGCCTGGAGCTGGTTTTCTGTATTATCTCTTGTCTTAACCCTGCTCTGGGGGCCAGATCCTCACCACCCACCACTGCGTTACCTCCAGAGCGTGGTACATGGCCTTCCTATAAGAGACCAGCTTATTGAAGGTCGCCAGATTAAAGTGCTGGCTGAATAGCCCCAAGGCCACCAGCTTATCTGCGGAGACCTAAAAGAGAAAGACATCATCAACATCTACCTGCAGCCTGCGTCTGGGGTGCCCTGTCTCTCACCGGGCTGTTCCAGGGAGAAGTTCAGACTCAAAAAAAAAAAAAAAAAAAACCAGGAAAAGAAAAAAGGAGAAAGTAGAAGCAGCACACATACTCCTGATGCACCCTAGAGCTAGAAGCACGGTGGACGACACTCTCAGTGTGAGGAAAGCACACTGCTCCGAGAGGGTATAATCAGAGGTACCCTGAGTTTGTATATATTTTAAGAGCAAATGACCCACATGGTCCCTGGCGTGGGCCCCTTGCGGGTCAACTTGAAATCTGTAGATGTTCTAACATTGGAGTTTGTATGTGTTCTTCCCTCCTTCATGAGGGAGGCTAACAGCTGTGATTGCTACTCAGCCTTTTATTAACTGAACTAATATAATGTACGAGTTTAGAGAACAGCACTTGGCACAGAATAAGCACGTTCTTGTTCCTGTGATCTGCTGATATCTGCCTTCCGTTGGGGTTAAAGATCCATAAATTTTCATGCCCCAAGTCCCCAGGCCATGCCAAAACCAATCAGGCTGCCAGTGGGAAGAGCTAAAGCTCAGTGCTTCAGGATGCCGTTCAGACTGAAAGACACATGAGATGCTTCATTCTCCACAGGACACACTGGCCTCCATTTTGCACCTGTAGCCTGACCTCCCCTGGGGGGGCGGGGGGTTGTTCCCATTTTTGGTCAGAAGAAACTTGGGCTCAGTATAGTGCTGCACTCAAATGCAGGTGCTGCTGCCCACGCCCAACTGCTCCGATGCAACATGGGGGGTTAGGGTTAGCACCAGTTATGGTAATCCCCTCCCATGATGCTAACCGCCCCACACCTCATCTTATTAGCATCAGACCCAGTATTGCAAAGGGCATTTTATGTCTCACTGAGCCAAAGCAATAACAACATATGTGAAACCATGGCCCACATCCCAGCATTTCGATGCTTCAGAGAGGAGAGGCCTGGACATTTATTTGTCCTTTTGCTCCCTCTGCTGGCCAGTGAGGACATCAGCATGTAGGGAGGTTTGCCCTTTGGGAACATCAGTCAACGTATTTATGGCAAATGGCCCAGGGGAGACCCAACTCATAGGAAAACCAGAACTTCAACTTGAGGTCAAATCCCACAACTGTACTAGATGGCCCTTCATTCCAGGACCGATCTGTGTCCATCCAGGCCCAACTTTCTGTGTCCTAACCTCACTTCTGGGCATATTGAATGAAGGTTGGAGAACATTTCCAAAAGAGGCCATCACAGGAAAACTATTGTCTGACCATTCTAATCAACGCCTGCAGATTTCGGAATGTGCCTTCAAACTGGATATAAGAATCAAAACAGCCTAATTCGTTTGTCTAACACCGTTCTTATAGGACAGACTCTTGAGAAAGATGAACTTAAAATGGCTAACATCAATAATCAAGAAACCCTGAGATAACCAACTCTGCAAAGTTTTTTATCACTGTCATCAGGCAACTCCAGCCCCATAACCTCTAGGAGTACTCAAAGGTATCTCTTCCCCACCTTTCCAGGCCTACATTGAGACCACCCTTTCTTTTTTGTCCCAGAGAAAGAAAACCAAGTGGTTATGGACCCACGGGACTTTCTACCTCTCTCTCCTATAAGAGTAGACTGAGCTCTGGGACCCACAAGGCCCTGTGTTGTCTGTTTAAGTAAATTAACGAGGGAAAATTTGTCATTCCTCCTAGATACACAGAGTCAAACATAGCCTCACCCATCTGGAAAAAGCAAGCCACAGGCCATTATCTTAAAAGGAAAGGACAGAAAACACTGTGGGTCTGCAGGCCCACAAGAGCCTACCTAACCCTGGACTCACCTCAGAGAACTTGCCGTCGCCAAACCACTGGACCCACCGCATTCCGGACATGGCTTGGCGCTTGGAGGTGGCCTTCCAAGACACCACCATGGCAGGCCACCAGGAGAAGCCTTTGATCTTTCCCCACACGAGGTCCCCTATTCCAAACTCCTTCCCATCCTGGAAGATAAACCACATGAAGGAATCCTAATGAGACAGACTACCTGGGCCAAGGAAAACTCCTGCACGGCCCACTGGCCCCAATGACGACCACCTCAGGGTCCCAGCTAAGGGCCTGGCTTCAAGTTCCCGGAAGACCTCAGGAAATTGTCTACCCACCTCCAATATTGAACAACTATGAGCGAGAACAGCTTACAAGTAAGGGGCAGTGGATGGGCAGGACTGGTTGTTTGACAGGAACGTGGAGTTTATTATGTTATTTGTGCAGCAAATCATCTAACATCTAGCCATGAAAGATGTCAACTCAAAACTCATAGGAAATAAGATCAGAGTAAAATAATGACAATCAGCTGAATATTCTCGCCAGGAGCCATCAGATGGGCTATCGTAAAGCCATTAAAATGAAAAAATAATAATTTTAGCCCTTTGCACACAGCTTGCCATAAAATATGAAGTACCCATGAAAATATGCAGGTTAATATATCTATAGTACCATCTACTCAAAACTAATGTATATAGAAAAAAGGGTTCCAACACAATACATGTGCATACATACGTATTAGATATGCAGCAACACTTGAGCGAAGAGCTGTTTGTTAATTATGAACACTGGATGGGTTATACAATATAATGGGTTATAGACATGAAAGCGAGACAACTCTAGTTCCTAACGAGTGAAAAGAGACAATCAACAATTGCATATATACTATGATGACAGAATAATATATTATATATACAAAGTACATGTTTCCAGGTATAAATATACAATGTTCAGAAAAATCAGGAATCAGGTGCTTGAGATATGTCTGGGAGATAAGTAGGGTAAAGGATCATGATACCTGTGAAAAATGTATTTGAATTCAAACATTATGCCAAAAGTGGGGAAAAAAACACCCCACATTAACAGTCTGAGTCCCCCACCCCCCTCCAGCAAGTCTGATTTTCTCCTCAATTCAGCCCTTCCTAGTCATACCTGATACTCGGTGCCATCTGTATCTCTGCCCTCTGCATCCACCTGTGGGAAGTCCAGGTTCTCCTGTTGGCTGTCCTGGGCCAGGCGGGCATAAGGGGTACTGCTGCTCTGGGGCACCACGCTGTCATCTGTGAGGTCGATGGTGAGGTAGGAGCTGTCAGGGGACGGCCATGGTGTGCCTGCCGAGGATGTTGTCCGCCGCCTCAGGGACTGTGGACAGAAGGACACATAGCTTGGGCCACAACAAACCAGGTGGGAGACCAGAAACCAGCGGCACCCCCAATTGCTTCCCAGGCAAGCAGAAAGAACGGAGGTCTACGTTAAAGAGTACAGAGACCACCTAAGAATGGTTTTCCAGGACCAAGTATCCCTTAAGTGGTGGGAGAAGGCCACCTCCATTAAAACAGAGTCGAGGACAAAGGCATAACAATGATAAGTGACACCAAGAGGCTCACAGAGCCAAGCTCAGAGAGGACCACTGACTTCCTAAGTGCTTACTGTGTGCCCAACCTTGAACAGGAGTGGCGAGTTGCTGTAACCCCTGGGGCTGCCTCAAGACAGTGAAGATACCAGGGAGACAAGACAGTTCTGGAAGTCAGTGGTTTCGAACTCATTTCCGAGGAGGGGCAAGAACCCAGTCAACAGGTAATTCTTGCATTCCCGCCACAGTTCCATCCAGCATCAGGCCAGGAGAGAAGTCATCAGGCTTAAGAGAAGCTTACCCAGCACCCAGGAGAGAAAGGAAAGGCAAGACCCTGAAAAGGAGAGGAGCGTGAAGAACAGAAGCGGGTTAGGGTTAAACACTGGCTGCTTTTGGTGGTGCAGGGAGGAGAAACTCTTCCAATTAGAGACAGGGGCAGGGGTCTAAGCGTCCGGGGAACAAACCCTGGTCGTTGAGAACTCCACGGGGGACTCGTCCACGTGATTGCGGCCCTGCCGGCCTCGGGTGGAACGCAGGGAGGGCCTGTGCCTCTCTCGGCTAGAGGCACTGGTGTTATTTCGGGTTCGAACCTGGAAGCAAGAGAGGATAAGCACGAGACCTGTGGTGGCCGCAAGCACAAGGCCTCAGGCAGGGGGCTGAGGGGACTGGGTTTGAGAGGCAGCCTCAGGCCAACAGGAGTACATGTGGTCAGTGAGTAGGGGGTGGGGGGACATTCTAGACTGGTAACTTCCCACCCCAAAACTCCCCAGTTCCTGTGATAAGGGGTTAGGGTGGCCAGAAGGACTGACAGACAATCCGCAGCAGATCCCACTGCCTGTCACAGCTGACACTGGTACCTGCAAATTGAACTGAAAAATAAAAACCAAGTTTACTCTAAACCAAACATTTATTTTTCCAAAAAGCATTAGAGCAATTATTGAATTCTTCAGGAAGGTCCTGGATCCTCCAGACGGATGAGGATCACTTGGGCTTCTTTCTGAAAACGGCACAAACTTGGGGGTCGCAGACCTGTGTTCGAATCGTACACAAGAGTTAGTGTGGAACCACGGGTAAGTTACCAGAACCTTCTCTCATCTGCAAAAAAAAAGGAGATGATACACATGATATCCTAGAGCGGAGTGTGATTATAATAAGCTGCGCCTGCAGTGGTCACTGAGCGTCAGCCAGCTCTCCAACGCGCCGGCTGACTGTAAGCGGCCAACGTTTTCCCATCTCCAGACCTCCAGGTCGCAGAGTCCACCCACAGAGCTGGCTCTCGGGGCCACAGGTACTGGCGCTGAGTCAACCACCTGCCAACTCCAGCACCCTTGGGCACTCCCAAGAGCGTCTGAAGCGTGTAAAAACTGCCATGTGAAAGAAAACCTTCGCAATGATAGTTCATGCGCCTTGCTGTCGTTTCTCCAATTTAGAAACATCTGTTCGCCTCTCTTCGAAGCCCTCCCAGGGAGATCCAAAACATGCTTTTTATACAGGACTGTGAGTGCTTGGCGGTGGTGCCTTGGCTCAGGGGTGGGGACTTACAGCTGGGCTTTCAGACCGAGTCCTAGTTTCGCGGAACAGTTTTGGCATCACTGGAGTGTCGGAGCCATCTCCATCTTCCCCTTCATCTCCATCGCCCGTCAAATCCTTTGTAAATGAAACATTATGAGCTTCCCGGTCATATAACCAAAATAGTTTAAAAATGAACAGTCATATTGAAAACAATCTGAATATTGGTCCAAGAGACCTAAAAATTTTTCACCTCGTTTTGTTCCCAAAAAATCCATTTTACAATGGCTCAGACCACAAGATCATGACTTCAACACATGACTCAAAGATAAAATCCCAGCGGATACAAAAAAACCAAAGACTGATGTGGTGCCTAATAGGAAGACCTGGTCAGTTTTCAGTGTCTGCAAGAAATCGTATCTTCTTAATACAATGACCAGGAAGAAATGGCTCCAACTCTGTGTCAAGTCACAAAGACCCCTCAGTGAATGTCCCATGAGGCACACCAAAATCTAACAAAAACTGAGGGCAGAAACAAGAACAGTGGTGCATGGCCCAAGTTTTGGCCTGGCTGGCATCTTAAAAACTTGACTTTTCACTTGCCAACCGTATGGCCTTGAATAAGTCCATGCCTCTCTTTAAAATTGGAGTAACAGTTCTTTGCCTTAGTAATACAACAGGGTTATAGCGAGAATCGAATAAACTGCACTTTGCCCAAGGCCAGCACAGAGGAAATGTTCAGACAGGAGATTTCACTACTGTTCCTGGTAACTATCTACCAGAACAGCTGTTCTCAGCCTCTCATCCAGCACTGTCCCTGCCATCTTGGTGCCCACCAGATAGAACCTGTATGAGGGTGAGCTGTCATCGGCCCATGGCTTCTATCCTTGGCTTTGTTGTCCCTTATGCCTGACACTGATGCTTCGAAAAGTTAACCAAATTGCCAAAACTCTGGGATGATTAATAAGGTAGAAGGCATAAATAATGTCAGGAATTTAAAAAAAAAATAGGAAGAACTGTAACTTGGAAAAAGCTGATCAAGTAGGAACCTTGATATTATAGCAAGTATTAAAAGATATTGCAGTGATTGCTAAAAAATTCCCTAAAACAAGCCAGGCAAGTTTTTTCCAAAGTGCATCAAAACCAGACACAGATGTAAGAAGTAAAAAATCACACATCCAATTTCATTCATGAATAGGTGCTAAAAAATAAATCAAATTCCAAACATAATAAGACAGAGTTGAAGTTGGATGCATTCCAGGAATAAAAGGACAATTTACTACATTAGGAATTTATCAGTGTAATTAATTGATCATCCAGACTGAGGGAAAAAATTTTTTAAATATGCAGGAAGCAGTTGGTCAAAAAGCTCTGTAAATTAATACTAAAAATGTTTATGATTTTTTTAAAAACTGGGCGTATAACAGCAGCAAATGCCAAACTAAGTGTGAGGCTGTTCAAAGCACTGCGTGCCTGGCAGCACTCATATTTGTCGTGAAGTATTTATTGGGCCTCAATTTAGGTGGGCCTTACGTACCCCATTTACTGAAAGCTAAAGGAAATTCCCTTGAATCCTGAAAAAAAGACAGAGCAGAGCCTGTACCTGAGTATAACTTAGCAAGCTGGAGACCTCCCTCTTGGACAGTCGTGAACTTGATCTGCGGCCTGTGGAGGAAAGAGAACCGGAGTCTGTTTAGTGGAAGGAGCAGCGCCAGGCTGGGCGGTAGCCATGTCTTCCTTTGCTGAGGGGTGGCCCTCTGTGGCCTCCTCTCTAGGCCATGTATGGGCTGGGATCTCACTAAACTCACTGACATCCTCAGGGGTTAAATGCTGGACACTCAGGGCCCATAGTCACCTCGGTGTAGTCATAAGGCAACAGTACACAGGGTCAGGCACATTATAGGACCCAAAACAACACTAAAGGTTCTCATGAGAGAAGGAATCAAACTCCTTCCAGAACTGTGCTGCTCAATTCAGTGGCCACTAACTACACTTAAATGAACAAGCACGTGCCTCCCACATCAGCCACATTGCAAATGCTCACACGTGGCTAGTGGCTATTGTAATGAACAACCCAGAAACAGAACAATTTTACCCTCGCAGACAGTACTGTTCAAGGAGTTGTCAACAATAGGATGGGGTGACAATACAGGGTTTTTTTTTTAACCAGTTGGGTTAAGAAAATCTCAGTGGGGAGAGTCCTAGGTCATGGGACCTGGGAACTGCTGAGGCGAGGGCAGGGTGGAAGGAAGCAAGCCTCAGCCCCTGCGGCCTGAATGTTTTCCTCCTTCCACAATCAATCCCAGATGCAAGGGGATGGGGTCCCACTGCAGAAGAGCCAAAGACCCCGGCCAATGATGCAACCACCCCCATTGTACCTAGAAAAAAACAGGGATCATCACTTTGGGGTCACCTCCTCAGAGTCTCAGCTGAAGTGAGAGGAGAGGGAGGAGGTCAAGAGCTGTGGCAGGGGTGAGAAATGGGCTTGGCTCTGCCTATATCCTCTTCGCTTCCCCGGGAGGTGTGGAGGTTGTCAGGGTCCAGACCCTCTCCCTACAACCTGCATGCAGACTGCTGCGGGGGGGGCTCATGTTCCAGCTGTGGCCCAGTGTCTGCCCCACCCCTCCTCCCCACAGCCCGGCCACCTCTTATCTCCGGGGTGCTGACTGCCTCCAGGATTGGGGGTGAGGGTGCGTCCTTGGAGTCGGAAGACTGGTCACTGCAGCCCCCATTGGTAATGATGGAGTCCTCCCTTCCGCTGGCATCCTCCTCTCTGTTGAGTTGTCTGGTGTCTCCCTTCATTGTTTCCTGTGGGAAGGTCAGGATGGATAGGGTAGCAGTGAAGCAAGGGATAGAGGCAACAGCACACCCCCAAACTTCCCACCTATGGCTCTATGTCCTCAGGTCAAGAGAGACCCTAGGACATATTCTCAGGGTGATAGTCCTTCCAAGGACCCCGCCGCCCAGGCTGCCCCCCATAGCCAACCCCCCTCACCAAACTCGGAGGCTCGGGACTTGGTTCCATGTGGCCAGGCAGCCGGGAAGGCTCAGAAGCCAGCACCCAGGACAGAGGAGGCTGGGCCTTGGTCTGAGGATCAGTCAGGCTGCTCTGTGCAATTAGCCGGCCACTTCAAACAATGCCATTTAGGACCCGCCTGCCCCAGCCTGTCCAGGCCTGCCTGCGGCCAGTCTTGGTCCCCACTGCCCCTGGCCCCTTCTCCCTGCCCAGCCTCTGCAGGGCCTCAGGAAGCCAGTGCATTATTTTCCCTCCTGACCCCTTTGTTTGCTCTCTCCCTTCCCCTCAATCTCCAGGTCCTCTTCCCACCGCCCCCTCCTTCCCCACAGAACAGCTTCTCTCTTCTCCATGGCAGCACAAGCCCCGCCTCACCCCAACCTCAGGGGCCCATTGGTCTGCTTGCCTGTCACTCTCTCCTCTCCTCCCTCACCAGCTGGGGCTCGGGAGTCCCAAGTTCCCAAGAAGAGAAGAGATGGAGAAGGCACAGGCAAACCTTTGGGGCAGTTAACAAGGGGCAAGCCCCCTATCTGCGCTAGCCTCACCCCACGCCAGGCCTTGTTCCCCTACTGCTGCCCCTCCTGGTAACATCATTACTAGACTATTCAGTGAAGACCAGCTCAGGCCAGGTCTTCACAAACAGGTTCAAGGGTTATGTGAACTTCAACTTAGCCCACTGCCTGCCAACATTTGTTGGTAGCCAGAAACTGCGCCTTTCTCATTTATTCCTCCTAATATCACTGTGGGCCCATTTCATAGAAGAGAAAAACTGATACATAGACCTCACTACTGTTAAGTCAAAGTCCCATTTAAAAAGTGGGGCCAAGGCAAAATTAGAGCCTAGGTACAAGGTGAGGCCCCCAGACTCCTATTTCTTAAGTTTCCCCATAACAGCACAAGAGGTATTTGGCACCATACCTCCATGACCTGGAGCCTGGATTAGGAAAACTACCCCAGCAAAAGGCTGTCTATGGGCACTGAGCAGTCCTGGCCCCTCAGCTCTGTCTCAGGGACTTACCATGTGGTGACAGATTACACACGATGCTAGCCGACCTGCAGTGCCAGACTACCCACACTAGCACCCCAGGACAGCTTCTAGAAGCATCATCTGGACTGCAGGGCTGCAGCAGTGCGGTTGGTGTCATGCCCACTAGGGGGCGCTGTGGGACTCTGCCTAAAGGCGCCTACAGCGCACTCGGATAGATTCCCTAGGTGACTCAGGGGGGCAGGAGTCCCAATTCCATCCTCTGCAACTGCCGGTTCCCCAGAAGTGGGCAGAGAGGGCAACTAGACCTCTGCCATGCTCCATATGGCCCAAGGACCAGTACCTTTTTAATCCCCTGGGAACTGGTTGGAACTGAAGAATCTTTGGTACCATCCTAGACCTACTAAATCAGGACGGACATTTTCACAAGATCCCTGGGTAATTAATATGCAAGTTAAAGCAGCACTGTTCGCGTTAAAACTGTGTATACTGATGGAGAGCACAATGTGGTATTCACCCCAGTGGGGTCTAGGCTGTGCAGGTTCACAGTCCCTCTTCTGGTTTCTCGCAACACCTGTTAAGGAATCTCACTCACCAGCCTCGGGGAAAAGGAAGGCAGCCTCATCGGCCGCTCCCCAGCGCCTTTCACCGCCAAGCCCTGACCTGGAAGAAGAGCGGCAGCTAGCTGCCCTATGGCCAGTTCTGGTGAGGCCGAGCAGCCAGAATCCCAGGAAAGCTGCTGGAGTGTGGTTCCAAGTAATAACTTCCAGCATTTCACCCTAGGCCAAACCAGTGAACTATAAGTAAACTGGGCGGCTTGGCACGAGGTGGGAAGCTGGGCCATGGGGTGCACGACACCAGGAGATCCATGGGGACCTCTGGGGAGGAGGTAGGGGCAGATGAGGTTTCCAATCAGGAGCTGGTATCAGATCAGATGCTGAATCAAAGGGCATGACTTCCGGCTCATCTAGAAGGCCCAGGCTTCCCTCAGACAGACCCTGACTGAGCCAATCAACGGGACAGGCCCAGGTAAGCCTGCAACCCAGAGCTGACAATGATTAACTACCCCAAGGCCTCAGCGGTGCCACCTTGTGCTGCCAGCCCGCCTGAGGGACATGTTAGCAGAGCACCTTCCCAAAGTCAGATCTCAACATTCGGGGAAAATCTGCCTCTAGAACCAGATCCATGGGCCCTAGAGGGAGATATGGGGGGAGGGAAAAACAACCAGCTGTGTCACCAGCTACCTAGGTGCTGCGGGGTGAGATGGGCGGGTAAAATATTCTTTCCAGGTGCATAATTCAACGTGGTTTCATAGAATATCCTTCTCTGTAGTTTTTATCACTGTAGGTTTGTGATGACATAACTACCCTGGCTGCCTTACTGTCACAACAGACGACAGCGTGCAGAGCCTGCGCCCATGACTGAGAGATGCCCGGCTCAGTTCCTCTCCCCGGCCCACAATCTACACAGAGACTAATAAAGCCGGCCCCCAGGCGCGTACAGCTGCTTTTCCCTCCGCCGCGAAGACCTCCCGTCTCCTGACCGATGGCCTCCTTATTACTTCATTTCAAAAACCACATCTCAAAAGCCAGGGAGGTTTCTCCTACAGGCCTCTGCTTCAGAGTAACAGCCTGGCCCTCCTGAAGTAAATATACGACTCTTCTCCACTGATAATATGATAATTTTTTCAGTGTTTACTAGATGCCAGTCACCCTGCTGTGCTTCATCTATATTAACTCGTTTAACCTTTAAATGTTGTAAATACTATTATCCTTATTTTACAGATGGGCAAACTGAGACAGATAGGTTAAGTAACATAATACATACTTGATCAATGTGACTTGAAGTGCTTGAGTCCAGGAAGTTAAGTTAAATTTAACTACTTGCTCTTGGCAAAAGAAAAGAAATTAGCACAGGGGATTGTTGTGTAAGGATAGATACAAATCTCCTTCACCTCACCCCACCTATCTCAGTTGGGCTTCTCATGATCCAAGGCTGGCCTTTTCCAGATAATGGGGGGCCCCAACACAAGCCAACTGCCCAACCTAGTGTGATCATTTCAGGGCTAGAGGATAAACTAGCTGGGTTACCTCCCTGAAGGAGGTGGCACCTTCCTACAGGACTCTTCCAGAGTGGCTGGCATAGAGATTTTCAACTGAGCCTTGTCACCCTGCTATTGCAGTAACACAGTTCCCAGTTCCCCGGTTCCTACTGTAAGATAAAGGTAGTGCAAACAAAACGTCTCTTAACCTGCACCTCATCCTGAGGCAGGTCTTATTATCAATCTATCTCAACGGGCTCAGGTGAATTAATTAAGTCACCCAACAAAGTGGCAGCAATACCAAGACTCATGCCCAGGCAGTCCAGGGCACGTACCTGTAGCTACAGGAGACAAAGCTGACGAGTTATAAAGTTATAGCAATCCATCCTCCATCCCAGGGGCTACAGTTTTTTGGCTGAGGGACATGATATTCCAGCTGAGTGTTTACCTTGACAGGAGGTGGCGATCTACCTTCCTAACACAGGGTGAACTCTGACCCTTTCCCAGAGGCTGGGGGTTCAGCATGTGACTGAGAGGTGGGCAGCAGTGCGAGGAGGGATCACCCTCAAGGTTCTCCCTGCAAGGCCCTGTCTCATTAGTGAAGGGCGCTTGTGTTCAGACTGAACCAGGTCAGATGTGTCCAAATGCAATGTGGCAGACAGGAGAGTGAGTGGCACCCCCAATTAGACTCAGGGAGGTGGCCCTGGAACACCCCCTCCTAACCCATCCATAAAGCTCAGAAGTGATTTCATTCATTTCCTCCAGGCTGGCACCAGCAACAGAGCTATTTCACAGCACCTTGTAAATGTTAATTGCATTAATTAAACTCACAATGCAGGAAGGGGGGGATTGTAGAGTATGACCAGGAAGTGGTTGGGAGGGGGGCCACCTGGGCATCCCTGCCCCACCAGCAGCCCCCCAGGGCTTACAGATTCAATGAAGTAAAGATGGAGAGATTAAGATATTTGCACCGCCCTATTTAAAAATGCCTTCCCCACAGCCTGTGGGAGGGAAATCTGGGCTTCTCAATCTTCCCCTTAAGAGCTCAAGTCTTTCTTAGCAGTTCCCACTGTCCAAGATTCCAAAAGAATACCTGAGAAGGAGCAATTACTATCTGCCTCACCAAAAACAAGCTACTCTGATGATCGCCCCGCTTTGCAGGTGAGTAAACTGAAGCTCAGAGAAAGCAGATCAGCAGACCCCCGCCCAGGCTCACACAGCAATTAAATAGAGATTTAGTCTTAATCCAGGGAACAGATCTTCAAAACACCTCAAAAACAATGTGATAAATATAGGTATAAAAATGACGCCCAGATAGGAATACCACCCAGGTGAGTGGAGAGGCAGAGAGGCTCCAAGCAGGGAAGAGGGTAAGTACAAAGGCAAACGGGCAGCCCACCTGGCTGGTAGCAGAGCACAAGGTCCCAGTTCATTGCCTTTGCCTGAGAAGAAATCTCCACTAATTTCCAGGAAAGATCAGAGTCGCAGGAAAGCAAAAGTCTTCAATGTTTTTTCTCAAACCCTGCCTGGTTGATTCCCTGGGTGGTTAGTGCTAAGGATCCCAAAGTAGATGACAAAACCGGAGACGTGGAACTTATGCATCTCCTGTGCCATTGTCCAGCCTTCCCAGCTATGCCTCACACAAAGCAAAGCATCTCTACATCCCTGATGATTCAGAAGGCGTCTAAGAATTGCTCAGTGCCTCTAGGTCACTGTCTACATGCAACACTGTCTTCATACAGTAAAAACGGGGCCTTGGTATATTTATCAGAATTATCAGAAGAATTGATCCCAGTAGCAGTTAAATTGGACAAGTGCAAAATATTGGCTATGAGGATGTTCCTTGCAGCATCGCTCTTAATAGCAAAACACGAACAAACACCTAGATGATTATCAATAGATTGGGATAAAATTATGCACCATTACCTTTTAGATAATTCACACCGGAGGGGGGAACCAAAGATCTGAAAAGATATGCCAACTTAAACTGGAGTTTATTATCAAAAATTTTTACCCTATATAAACCAAATGCAAGCAACCAGCTCCCTTCCCCCGCAGTTTATTTGGGAAACCCTTAGGGTGTTCAAATGGAGAGGGAAGCCAACAGTAACTCAGAGAACGAGTGGCAGCATAAGGAGCAGAGGATTCTGGGAGCTGCCATGGCCACTCCTGTGGCCACGTATATGCCCCTTGACAAAAACCAAAGTCAAAGAGCCCTTTGCCCTCACCTAGGGAGGTAAGGGAGAAAAGGAGACCAATATTCTGGAAAGTTTTGCCCCTCACAGTGGGCTGGCTGCACCCATTGCTATATAGCCAATGCCTTAGATCTCAACACTCGACCAACAGTGGAGATATTGATTAAGCCTACCTATTGGCAATCTGACAGTATGATCTAAAATGCCAACAGTCCTTACCCTGTTACACAGGATTCTACTGCTGGAAACTGACCCAACCCAAAGCTCTCACCAAGACCTGTGTGCAAAGATGGTCACTGCTAGCCCATTTTTTGTCCACAGCAGAAGCTACAACATGACCAAAAGGGGCCCCGACTGGTGTAGCTCAATGGACTGAGCGTCAGCCTGCGAACCAAAGGGTCACAGGTTCCATTCCCCAGTCAGGGCACATGCCTAGGTTGTGGGCCAGGTCCCCGGTAGGGGGCACATGAGAGGCAAGCACACATTAATGTTTCTCTCCCTCTCTTTGTCTCCCTTCCTCTGTCTAAAAATAAAATCTTAAAAAAGAAAATAAAATGAGGCTCTCCAATGGGAAGATCCTCATTAAGAATGAACACAATTTCACATTATTTCTTGCGATCTCTATTTCCATTGGAGTTAGCTTTAAAAAAACAAAAACAAATGACCAAAAGGAGACTGAACAAATTACATGCAGCTAAACTGGGGAATACTACTGAGAGGTCAAGAATGAGGTAACTATTCTTGAGGCCTATTAAACGAGGCCATGTAAAGTGAAAAGTCTGTGTAACAGTACAATCCGATTTGTTAATTTGTTAGCATATGTGCTAAGCCACGTGCCTCTAGCATTTTTTTTCTCTAACTGTAAAAACTTTGATCTCTCAAAAAGGTACTTGTGGAGAAGCTGACTACCATATGCCCATGTTACTTTCACAATGAGAAACAGACTTAGCCCTGGCTGGGTGGCTCAGTCAGTTACGGTGTCGTCCTCGCAGTACACCCAGGTTGGGGGCTCGATCTCTGGTCAGGGCACATACAAGAAAGTAACCAATGAATGCTAAATAAGTGGAACAACAAATTGGTATCTCTCTCTAAAATCAATAAATAAAAAATTTTTTAAATTAAAAAAAAAAAGTCAACTTTAAAACACTGCTGACCAAGAAAAACTTTTTCTTCTTTTAATCCTCACCTGAGGATATGTTTATTGATTTCAGAAAAAGAGGATGGGAAGAGGGGAGGGAGAGGGGGAGAGAGAGAAGGAGGAGGGGCGGTAGGGGGAGGGGGAGGGAGGGAGAAGGAGGGAGGGGGAGAGAGAGTGGGGGTGGGGAGAGGGGGAAACATCGATGTGAGTTGCCTCCCGCACACACCCTGACTGGGAATAGAACCTACACACTTTTGATGTATGGGACACCTCTCCACCAACTGAGCAACCCGGCCAGCGCCAAGAAACATTTCTTCCTTTGAAAATGGTCACTGAAGCTCAGGTAGCCCAAAATTACTTACTTGCATATGATGGTATGAGGTAGCAATCTCATTTTTTCCTACAAAGACACCTATAACAACTATGTCCCAAAACTCCACCTCTTTTATAAAGTTCCCCTATATACGGAGCATATTTCCAGGGTCCCTTTCCTTTTGTTTATCCCTTGCCACCCCTTTTCAATCATCATAGCTTTATAAGTGCTCATACCTGCTAGGGCAAGCCTGAAACCTTATTGAAAAGTTTTGTCCATTTTCTCCTTAAAGGTCTTGAACATCGTTGAGTTTGTGTTTTCTTATTTCTAGTTCCTTCTATTGGCCCTTAGATTTCTTTTCTATGGAGCTTAGCTCTGCATGCAATAAAAATTTAGACAGCATTTCTAGTTGTTTCAATATGGGAGGACTTACAGATTATCTACACCGTAATCGCAGAATACGTTCTTGTGTATTACTTTTTCTTTTAATAATTTCAATTTTTTATAAATATTAAATTTATTTATTTTTAAAGAGAGGGGAAGGCAAGGATAAAGAGGAGAAGAGAAACATTGATGTAAGAGAGAAACATCGATCAGTTGCCTCGGCCTCTACACCCACAACCAGGGTCCCAGCCCACTCCCCTGGCATGTGCCCTGACGGGGAATCAAAAAATGCGATCTTTTGGTTCACAGGCCAGCATTCAATCCGCTGAGCCACACCAGCCAGGGCTATTACTTACTTTTTTTAAAGACAAAATTTTCCCAATACAAAGGAAAAGTAAGAAGTTGGAGGTAGGGGGAGTGGGTGAAGGTGGTCAGAAGGTACAAACCTCCAGTTACAAGATAAACCCAGTCGTGGGGAGGTAATATACCACATGGTAACCATAGTTAAAGCCATATTGTATATTTGAAAGCTGCTAAGAGTATAGACCTTAAAAGTTCTCATTACAAGAAAAAAATACTGTAACTATGTAAGGTTAAAATAAAGGGAAATTGGTAGGGTTTTAGGTCTACCCATCTCAGCACAATGGTGCAGCGGGTCTGCAGATAAAAGAGCATCTTAACCCAACACATCTGTGCACCCTGCCAGGTCTGTAGATTCAAACCAAATGGAGACAGAGGTCTCAAAGAAATTTAGCAGCACTTTGGCTCTGGCTGGGTAGCTCAGCTGGCTACAGAATTGTTCTGATACCCCATAGTTGTGGGTTCAATCCCCGGTCAGGGCACATACAATAATCAACCAGAAAGCACATAAATAAGTGGAACAAATCGATGTTTTTCTCAAACCAATAAAAAAATTTTTTTAGATATTTAACAGCATTT
This sequence comes from Mormoops blainvillei, assembly GCA_004026545.1. Classification (NCBI taxonomy): domain Eukaryota; kingdom Metazoa; phylum Chordata; class Mammalia; order Chiroptera; family Mormoopidae; genus Mormoops; species Mormoops blainvillei. The sequence goes on from PVJD01006202.1 coordinate 34,218, forward strand.
CAATCCAGATTCCACTCCTTACTAGCTGTGTGGTCTTAGGTGGTGGTGACCATCATACTTAATATTAAGCAGTTACTCCGTGCTGGGCTTATGGCTCAACACATAATAATACCCTAGGGACAGTTCGAGACACTGGGAAAGGCTATTCTTACCCATTCATCAAATCTGAACTCCTGCTATATGCTTCAGGACCCATGCTCAGCTTTGAGAATAAAAGGCAGACAAAGGCCAGACTCAGCTCCTGTTCTCATGCAACTGCCAATGGGATCAGAGAGGATGGTAGGGCAAAGAAAGCTGGGAGACAGCCAAGATAATAACAACAAGGCTGGGTCACCCCAAAACCTGCACTGCTCTCAAACTGCAGATACCCTTTCGCCAAGAGCGCGAAGATACAAGATTCTGCTCACACCTCTATACATATTTGCTCAGAATTTTCCAAATTCCACCATCCAGTTGCACACTGTCTCCCATGTAACCCAGAACAACCCAGAAAATCTGTCACCAGCACCTGCCTGTTCAGGTAGCCAGCCTTGTTAACACTCCACTTCTCACCACATCCCAGGTGAGCTGGTTTCCTTCCACTCACTGTCAATGTCTCCAGTGGGTTCCAGTGCTGCACCTGCAGGACACTCAGGTAGAGCAATGCCTACTTTTGCTGCTTTAGCTAAGTCACAGCACATAATCATGAAGCCAGGGTGTCAGGGGCCCAGCACGCTACTGGCTTCTGGGAACACCGACCAAAAGGCATTATTTATTCCTTCTCCGGAAACTGGAGTCCAGTGGAAGCCTGGGTATGAGCCTCAGCGGTAGCCCAAAGCATGTCCACTTGCAATAGGAAGCAAATGCAACTAGAAACAAATGCTGCTTCAGAAGAGGCCCAATTAACCTCTCAGTAGGTGGGGCTGCAGGGAAGGATGAAACAGAGGAGACCTGACAGGGGGAAAGGGAATGGACTGCGGGCAGACTGAGACTTCCCCAGCAGTACCCTCCTCCCTGCTGAGGGTCTGTACCTCCCAGGCAGGGTACTAGAGTCCTCTGCTCTGGGGAATAAGACCCCATAGCAAAGAACTTCCTTCAGATTTTGGGAGACTGAAAGACAAGTTTAAATATCACTGTCTCACAAAGAAACCCTTCAGTTTTCAAGTCCCACAGACAATTTTGGTACCTCTCAAATATGGACGGTAAATTCAAAGTTTAAATATTAAAAATGAAAACAGTGCCCTAACTGGTGTTGCTCAGTGGGTTGGGTGTTGTCCTGCAAACCAAAAGGTCACCAGTTCAAATCCCAGTCAGGGCACATGCCTGGGTTGGGGGCATGCAAGAGACAACCCATGGATGTTTCTCTCCCTCTTTTTTCCTCTCCCTTCCCTTCTCTCTAAAGATAAATAAAATCTTTAAAAATAAATAAATAAAACAAAAATAAAAACCGTAAAAAGTACTATATTTAGAAGTAAATATTAGAGGGAACACTAAACACTAGAATTAATATTCTCAGGGAGATAAAAACAAGATGAAGACATCATTACAAATGGAGTCTATAGGACAAGAACTCTTCAAAGCACAAGACAAAAGTTCAGATAGAGGGTTGGCAGCTGAGGATATCATCCAGAAAACAGAACGTTAAGGACAAATGGTCACAGAAAATTCTACCAGGCCAGGAGACTCAACATCTAATTCATAAGAGTTATAGGAGAGCAGGGGGGGGAAAAACACACAGGGGAAGTAATGCTCCAAGGAAATTTATTCCCTCAACCTTGGGATAGGAGTCCCTAGCCAGGCTGGGTCCTCTTCCCCCTGCATCCCTTCCACACACCTGGTCAGCATCCACCCGTCCCCAAAAAGAAATTTATTGGTTAAGACCCTTTTCCCATTGACAACTGTTTTACCTGTCTCCTACCCATCCACTCTGTCATTTTTGGAAGGGCATTTCTAATTTCCTGCTCGTAATCTTTGCAATGGCTACCGTTCTCCCACAAATTTCAGATTGTAAGACCAGTTTCTGGAAAATTTAAGTTCAACCCTAGAATCACAAAACTGAAAGGCAATGGGGTTGGCGGAAGGGGATAGGTAGGGGTTGATTGAGGAGGGCAAAGGCCATATACCACACTGACTACATGAATGAATGAATGAATGAATGAAAGAAAATTTCTGTAGATGAAGTGATTTAAGCAACTTTGGTCAGGCAACCTGGTCAAAGAACAAGAGCAGAAGCCAGTGGCTGCAGATTCCAAAGAATCTCTTCCCCTTGTTTACCCAACACTGTCCTCCACCTGCTTGTGAAGCCAGGCCCAAGGTGACAACAGTGCCCTCTAAATCTAAGGCTTCACCTTTCCTCAGCACTCTGACTTTTCTTTGAGTTCTTGTCCCTTCACTTAGGTAGGGCTCCTAGTCTTGACATGTTTCCCCATTCCTAGAAAAACTTGAGGCCCCAAAATAAAAGCAAAGGACGGGTAACCTTGGGACTGAGTTTACAGGTGATGATTAGTTTCTTCTTAGCATCGGAAGGTAAATTTTATCTTGATTTGTATCAAATACAGTGAATGTCATTTTTTTTTAAATTTTACTTATTTTTAGAGAGGGGAAGGGAGGGAGAAAGAGAGGGAGGGAAACATCTGTGTAAGAGATGTCAATTGGTTGCCTCTTGCACTTCCCCAACTGGGGACCTGGTCCACAACCCAGGCATGTGCCCTGACCAGGAATCAAATCGCAAATTGAACTAGGAATCACGGGTGAGTTTTGGTTTACAGGCCGGCACTCAATCCACTGAGCCACACCAGCCAGGGCTCGTTTTTTGAATATTCAAATTCCCTACACAAAACAGTTTCCCAATTCTTTACTTATCCCCTGGAAAAACTCAGGAATGCTAACTGGGACTGCATTTCTTTCAGTAAGTAAATCATAACCACCTTATCAGCATTTGAATGTTTACTACTTAAACTGCAGTATTTATTGAACCCTCAGCATGCACATTTTATAATTTGTAATGACACCATTCATTTCAACTTCAACACCTGCCCTGACTGGTGTGGCTCAGTTGGTTAGGCATCCTTCTGCAAAGCAGAAGGTCACCAGTTCGATTCCTGGGTTGCAGGTTCTGTCCCCAGTTCGATGTTTCTCTCCCTCTCTCTCTGTCCCTTCTCTTCTCTCAAAAACTAAAATAAAATTTTAATTTAAAAAATAAAAATAAAAACCTTCAGTCCTGGCTGGTGTGACTCAGTGGACCGCGTGCCAGCCTATGAACCAAAAGGCCACCAGTTCAATTCCCAGTCAGAGCACATGACTGGGTCACCCCCAGTTGGGGGCATGCAAGAGCCACTGACAGAAGTTCCTCTCCCTTCAGTCTCTCTCTGAAAATAAATAAAATCTTAAAAAAAAAAATCCCCGGAACTTCAACCTCCCCTGGGACTGGTCAACAATGCATCCCTATTTTACAGACTGAACAACTGAGGCTCAGGTGATCGGCTTATAAATGGAGCAAATCGGACTATAAATTCAGATTTGATTCCATAGCCCAAACCCCTTTAATCTACTGCCTCAGACAAATAACATGACCCAACAAATAACAGGCTTTTACAATATTTAGGGTCCCTTGCCTATATACTTAGCAACTAAGCCTTGTTAAGCTAAAAGGCCCCTGCATTCCAGTTAGTCCCCCTAGCAATTCTGCTGGGTAGGTGTGTACTTGTACCCATTTCACAGATAGGAACAAAAAATCAAAGGGGGGGTGGGGCTCTGTCTATGGCTTGAAGGAGCAGGATACAGCAACCCTACATGTGGGCCTCCTTTGCCAGGCCACTTCCTCCAGCAGAACAGACACATCTGAACACTAGCACTGGGCTTTCTCCCAGCCAGAGTGACAAACTCTGTCCTGAGACAGTGGTAGATGTGATGTGAAAGTGTTCTGAAGAGCTAACCACTAAGGTGTGGAAGTGACTGGATACCCCAGAACCTCAGTTCCATCAGCTGCAAAAGGGCCCAGTGAGAACAGTACTACCCAAGAAGAGAGACAAGTCCATCCATCACTTTACAAAGTGAGTGAACTGCAAGGAAAATTAGGGATTCTGTACTCCTCCAGCCCTGGTCCACCAAGAAACTGAAAAATCTGCCCACTCTGAATTCATGATTTTTAAAAGCTTGCTCAACACAAGGGCATGCCTGAGCTAAGGTCCTGTATCTATCAAGGGCTAGGGGAAGGGGGTACTTGCCATAGGGTAGGACCCAAGGACCATCAGATGAAATTGGAAAGGGTGTCTGGGCCTGGAGGCCAGACAACTGGCATGAGAGCTGGTGTGAGACAAAGGATTCAATCTGAAGATAAGTGTTCCTGGAAGAACTTGCCCAAAGTCCCCATAGGAAGCAGGTCCCTGGGGCTGCAATAATGAGGGGCCACAGGCACTTCTGGGTCATAGGCCCCACGTGGCAGGAGGAAGGGAAGAAAGGAAAGCACCCTCCCCCAACCTCACCTCCCTGGCTCCTCCCCTTAGACCCCTGCAGCTCCCAGATGCTCCCCCACCTTCCAACATTTGCAACAGATGGGGGTTATGCCCATGGCTTTAAGGAGCAGGATGCAGCCAGCCCCAGACCTGGCCCCTTTGTCTCAGCCCTCTGCACCCCAAATGGGAAAGGTAAAGTATCTGGCTTAGCTCTGAAATGAAGGCTTCAAGGTAGGCCCCAAGCTTGGGTGGGAGTTGGGAGGGGTAAAAACGGCCCCAACCCATAAGAAAAAACCACAGCTCCTTTCAAAAAGTAACAAAGGCACTTTTTTCTGCCAACTCCCAGTTGAGGACAATTATTTGGAAAAGCTTTCATAGCTAACAGGAATAGTACACCTTGGTGGAAGGCAGGAAAGGAGGGGCCAGGAGGGGTGTGTCTCCCTTCATCCCCAAGTCTTATTAAGGGCTGCCCTAAACGGAGGGGCTATTGGTTAACTAACACAGATGTCAACATTCACCACCTGCTATGTCAAGCATTATCCCATTGAGTCCCCACCCAAGCCTAATGTGGTGTTAGGGGCCATCACACCCATTAGATATCTGAGAAACATCGAGGGTTAGAGGTTAAACCACATAAACTGTTTTCATTCTTACACAGTCTGGGGTTGTTGGGCATATTCCCATTTCACAGATGTAATAACTAAGACATAGAAAGCAATGGACTTACCGGGACAGATTTAAACACTGTCCAAAATTTCATGCATCCCCCTGAAGAGAACAACCTGCTTAGCCAGGTGTTTGGTAATGCCAACAGTGACAAACTTTTATTGAGGGATTACTGTATGCCATTCCTATAAAATAGGTATCATCATCTCAACTCTGGGAGAAAAAAATCAAGTCTGCACCTGGGGAGTTCGAAGGCCTCCAGAAAACAAGCAAAGCAGGCCTCCTAGAAGGCGGCGCAGGTAGGCCTCCTGGGCACTGTGAGCCCCAGGAGGACCTGCCTCCCAGAAATAATTGCCACCACTTGGCCAAAACCCACAACATCCAAAAATCAGAAGGAGGTTCAAGGCTTATACTGTCTTTAATTCTGCTTAATTCATGAACTTCTTGGCTTGGGGAGCAGGGGTGGGCAGTGGGGGGATGGGAAAGCGAGTGGGGGAGGGGGAGGCACAAAGGCCCAGCCTGCCTCTCTCGGCCCAGGGGGTAAGGGAAGGAGGTAGCCTCCAAGTGCAAGGCCTTGGGCAGGGCCCAGAACTTCTGCAGCCTTTCCCTGCCACAGGTGAGTGACTCCAGGAGGAAAAGCCGGGCCCAAGAGCAGGTCCTTGTTGCTAACTTTCTCTGTCCGCCCTCTGTCTTCCACTTTCTCGCCCCAAAGCGGGACGCCACATCCACCCTCCCTCGCCAAACACAAGGGCAAGGCTGTCTTCTAGGAGGAGGTGCTAGCTAGCAGTTTTGAGGCCTCAACTTACAAGTTTGGGAAGTGGGACTAGCCTCATCCCGGAAGAGGTGAAAAATGGAAAGTGAGCCCCAGGGCAGGTAGAGTGGCAGGGCAAGGAGGCGCCGCCCCCAGGCCGGCTCCTCCTGGCCAGGTGTGCAGCGCAGCTCCTCCCGAGGGCATCCCGGCAGCCCCGCTGCGCCTCGCCCTCTGTGGCTTATCTAGGGAGGACCCCGGGAGTCCGCCCCTCTGGCGCACGCCCCCGACACGCGCGCACCCCTCGGCCCACCTGCTCGCCCGCACCCACACTACTGGTTCTCTTCTATCCCTGGCAGGAAATAAAACTAAGTTCTCTCAGCTGAATCCCCAGGTACAAGTCAGAAGGTACGGATGCCGGATGCCCACCTTCTTGGCAGAACTCCCCCTTCTATTCTACCTCCCTCCCCAAGGAGACTCCTTCTCAAGCCGAGGCCAGGTAAGGATACTCCCTCTCCCACTGAGGTCCCCTTATCTCCCGAGAGACACCTTCTCCCCTCGACTCTAGGAAGGACGCCCGGTCTCCCTCCCTTGGGGTGAACGTCTCTCCTCATCGGCTTCTTGCAATACGGCAAGGGTAGATCTTCCGCTCGAATCCCTGGAAGGCACATTCCCCCGCCCTCCTCCCATTTTATCCTTCTTGTCCGCTTCTCCCAATTAGGGTCGGGGGACCGACCTCAACTCCCCAAGCATGCCTGGTCTCCAGCCGGATGGGAGCCGCCTCCCCAGGAGGTAGCCGGGACAGGGTCCCTCCGCGCAATCCCGGCCCCGTTCCGCAGTCCCCTCCCCCACCAGTCCCCGGAGTCCCGGGACAGGCGAGCCTCCCCCGGACCACGGGGTGCTCACCTGCCGAGAGCCTGACTCGGACGCGGCTCCGCGGTCGAGCCGCGGGTCCGGACAGGCTGGCGCGAGGCCGGCGGGCGGCCGTGCAGAGCGCTCGGCTCGCGAATCTCCGGCGCCGATCGCCGAGCTGCGTTTACTTGGGCCACTTAACCCCCGCGCTGCCGGCCGGGCGCGGCCGCTCCCTCGTCGGCCTGCCAGTGGGCCGGTGGCGTAGGTCGGGGACGCTCGGAGCGTCCACGCGGGCTGCGGCCGGGGGGGTGCAGCTGCTGCGAGAAAGCAGCGCAGGCCGGACACAGCGGAGTGAGAGGGTGGGCAGGGGGCGGTGCTGAGTTCCCTTGTAGCCCCGGCGGGGCATTCGCCCCGCCCCCCCCCGGGGGCGCCCCTGCCGCAGCCACTCAGAGCCCGGCCTCCGGCGCCCGGGGGAGCGCGGGGAGGGGATGAGGGAAATTTGAAATCACTCCGGAGCCTCCCCTCCGCCCCTCCTCCACAGGCACCGCCTCTCGTCCCAGGGCCTGTTAAATTACCCACCGGGATACCAAGACTTAGTAGGGAGAGCTCGCAGACGTCTTCCGATAGGGGAGACCCACTCTGGGGCCGCTCTTCTCTGCCGCCCACCCCGATCCCGGACACATGCACGCCGCTCTGGAATTGCTGACCCAGAAAGGGAAGCGTTCCCACTGGAGTCACGCAGCAGCCAAGTCTCCCTTTACCCCCGCCTCCAGCTGTAATATCACCTGAGCGCTGTGGTGCCCCTGCCAGTCAGCCACCTGGCTCTGGACCCTCAGACTGGTCCCTTCCACTGCGGTCAGGCTGTCAGTCATCTTGAGGAGAGGGGAGGGAGGGCAGAGGAGGGAAAGGCAGTCAGGTCCCTGGCTGCCCGGGTTCTTGGGTACTGCTTGCATCCGGGACAGAAGGAGAAGCCCCATTCTGTTACCAGGTCTCAACTTCCTCTACCCTTAAAGGGGCACTGAACTATGGGAAAACCGCACTTCCTAGTATTTGTGATACCTGGTATTTATACTTATATATTAGTTTGTTTACCTACTTATGTGTGTCTCCACATATTAGACTGTGAAGGCCCACTGTCGGTGTGTCTTAACACACAGATGCTCAATAAATATATGTTCAATGAATGAAAGAACAAATGAATGATGACATGATGGCCTTCGAGCACCTCTAGTTGGCTTCTGCCTACCTTTCCAGGCATCTCCTACCCTTTTCCTTCCCTCACATCACTCTAACCTTCTCACCTCTTTGCTGTTCCTCAAACACATTAAGGATGTTCCTGGACATTCTTTGCCCAGATCTTTGCATGGCCAGCTTCTCACCATTTGGTTCTCTCCCCAAAGGTCACGTTCTGGAGAGACTTTTCCTGACCACCTCACCTGAACAGTCTACCCTTTCTGTCACTCCTATTCTATTTCATTCTCTTTGTAGCACATATATCTCTTCAGGTCATTTTGCGTTATTCCTTATTTACGTCTTTGTTTTCTTGGGGCTTTTTTTCTTGTTACATACACACGCATTATCAACTCTATTTCATACGGGCAAAAAACACCTATCTTGTTCAAGCTGTATTTCTAGTGCCTACAGGAGGAGTTCAATACAAGTTTGATGAATGAATGAGTGAGCACAGGTTTCCTGCCTCCTGGGCTCCAGCTCTCTGAGTAAAACCACAGCTTTCTCCCTTCATCTCTTACCAGGTATTTGCAAATAAGTAAATGGCAAATTCTCTGGAAGCTACAAACATTTCTAAATTTACTTGCTTTTGTTCAACCTAGGAATGTGGAGAAAGGCTAAGGAGATATGGAAGTGAAATGTGTTCAGCAACCAGAGAAGACTCATGCAAATGGGCAGCAGGAACTCCTTGGCCTCTGGCACAAACAACTGAAATCGGTCTCCAGTCAGTTTGATACAGGAAGGAGAGGTATGTCTTTAGAGGAAAGAAAACATATATGAGCTGGTGGGCCTGTGGAAGGGCTGCTGGGCCTCTCTTTTCTTATCATAAGCCAAGACCTGTTATATGGCAAAGGATGTTTGTGCACCACCAAGGAAAGCCTGGAAGGCCTAGTTAAGATGCTGAAAGGTTGGGTTTACTGGGACATGGCAGACATTTCTGGGGACAGTAGACCACCTAACTCCAAGAAGAAAAGAAATAGAGGGTCTAAATAAGTAAATTGTCTCAGTCCTGTTATTGGGAAAGGACAGTGAATGCTAGGAGAACTGTGAAAGAAAAATGACATGTCTCCCCAGGGCACAGAACTTTATTATTTGCAAAAAAAAAAGTCATATTCGCCCTTCATTTGAGCTTCACAGCCGCTCCAGGAGAAGTCAGGGTAAGGAGAATTGAGGGTCCCATTTCAAATGAGGGGACTGAGGTCCAGAGAAGAGAAGGACTTGTGCAAAGCAAGTCAGCCATGCAGCCTGATCTTGACTGAGTACCTGCTATGTGGCATGTATCTGACTATGAATTCAGACAAGGAGGTCCAGAGTTTACTCGTTGGTTGGGAAGTGTCAGACAATAAGCATAAGCAAGATGATGTCAGAAATGGATAAATCTGGGAAGAAGATAAAATGGAAATTGGAGTGATTCAGGCTGACCCAGGTCAGGATCCAGCTTGGCTTGTGGGAAGGACAGCCTAGAGCCCAGTGTGACCAGAGCAGAGGGAGTGAGGAGGGGACAAATAATTGCAAGGGGTGGGGGTGCAGATCTTGCAGGGTCTAATAAGCTTTAGTGACTTTAGACTTTGGATGTCACCATTTGAACCATGATCTGACTCAGATATTTAAAACAGATCCAAGTAGAGAGGTGGATGGGGAAGAGGCTGGTACCTGATCTGGAAGACTGAGGATGGTGGCCTGGATTACAATGGGAACAGGGGAGATTGAAAAAGTGACTGGATTTAGGATAGATTGTGGAGATTGAACCAAGTGGTGCTGATGGCCCCAGGGAGTAAAGGGAGGAGTGGCCTAAGGATGACTCCTACTTTCAAAGGTGATTTAGCTTGAGCACCTAGAGAAGGAAGGGAGATTCATTGACTAAGTGAGGAAGGCTCCCAGAATGTGGATTTGGAGGAGAGTTCAGTAGCCCCGATTTGGTCCTGTGAATGTGAATGTGGATTCACACTCACGATGTACTGGATTTCTGGGCTTTCCCCAGGTCTCCTGCCTGTCTTCTAGTGTCCCTTGCTGTCTGGGTAGTAAGACATGCGATATCCATCTCTCACACCACACCCTCCCCCCACCACACCCTCTCCTCCACCACACCCTCTCCCCCAGCATGCATTCTCACAGGGGCTGACCCATGTCCCAGAGGTGACTTTTTATCAGACACTGTGGTTTGAATCCAACCTCTAAGGTCACATGAATCTGATAAATCACCTGATCTCTTTGAACCTCAGTTTCCTCAGCCATAGAAAGAGAATCCTTCACAGAATTGCTGCTGGGACAACTGAATGATTTTAAATGAAAACACTGATGCTGGGTTACCCAGTCGGGCAGATCAGGCTCTGGCCCCCAAAGAAATATTTTTATGAAAGATTTTGTTTTTCTGTAATTTAAAAAAAAAATTTATATTTTTAAGGAAAGATTTTGCTTTTATTTCTGCACCCCCTAAGATTTTGCTTCTTAATGTTTAAAAGAACATATAGATGTTACTACACACACACAAAGGCAACAAAGAACATGGAAAGTTAGAAAGAACTTTTGTTTCTAGATTGATTTCAGATCTTCCTCTGGTTGCATAGAAGTGCAACAGTGTTTACTTAAAAATTTATTATAACATCACAATCATTGTAATGGTGATGGAAATCAATGTTTATAAAGGAAAGAACAAAAATTCTGTGATTAAAGGTCATTTGTTTCATCATCCAAAAAAACCAAAAAACAGATAAGAGAATGTCCTTGCTCTTAGGAAATAAACACTGAAGTAATTAGGGGTGAAGGGATACAATATCACCAATATGCCCTTAACTGGTTCAGAAACAATAAGATGCATATATACAGGAGAGGGAGAATATAAAGTAAATGGGGGGAAAGTATGTAAATGAAGAATCTGGTTAAAAAGTCATTCATGAGTTCCTTCTACTAGTCTTAACTCTTTCATAAATTAGAGATCATATTGAGTAAAAAGGTGCCCCTCCCTAAAAAAAATTAATGTTAAAACATTTTTGTTTTTCTGGTTTTGCTTTTTTAAGACTCAATATTATCACTTTATTAGGGAGATAATTAAATACAATCAATACAGGGCAAACAGTGAAAAATAGCTGTGCATAAAATTATAAAAATCGGCTACATTTTCCAGAAGAGATTCAGTCATTATAAAAGGAATAGAAACCAGGGGGATGTCTAAATGACCACAGTGTTTCAAGCAGGTGTCCCCACACTCAAGGGAAGATGGCCCCAGGTGGAGATGGTCCTTTCAGCTGGGACAGGGGGCGGCAGTGGCGATGCACAAGCCGTGCCAGGCCTTGTTGAACTCCTGCAGGGCCCAGCGCTTGCTCTCAGCTGCCTGATTGAGATGGGTGTACTCCTACCAGCCCTCTTGATAATAAATCAATACATTGATGGACTTGCACTGATGTTGTGGTTAAATATTGTGTTGGAATATACCATCATGTTTGCAGCTCTTAGAGAAGCTATAGATTCTTCATAACACATGCAAAGTGCTTAGCACAATGCCTGAGGCATAAAAGGTATTTCATATATGGTAGGTATTTTTATGAGCAAGTGACTTCATTTCTCTGTGCCTCTATTTCTTCATTTGTAAAATGGAGATAATAGCAGCACCTACTTCATAGAATTGTGAGAATTAAATGGGTTAATACACATAAGGCATTTCGAACAATTCCTGGCACATGGAAAATACCATAAAAATTCTTGTTAAATTAAAAATATACATTGTTGTCCTGGCTGGTGTGGTTCAGGGGATTGAGTGTCAGCCTGGGAACCAAAAGATCACTGGTTTGATTCCCTGTCAGGGCACATGCCTGGGTTGCGGGCCAGGTCCGATTGATGTTTCTCTCACACATTGCTGTTTCTCTCCCTCTTTCTCCTTCCCTTCCCCTCACTCTAAAAATAAATAAATAAAATCTTTAAATATATATTTTATATATAAGTATATATACATATATAATAAAATATATATACACACACACATATACACACACACATTGTTTTTGATAAACATGCTGCGCTGCTCTCCTGGCTGTCCTAGCTTTTGGCAGGTTTGGTGATGTACACTCTCCCTGCCTCCCCAGTGTCACATAACCCTGTGCCTTGGGCTCTCAGCTACTAAAACGAGCCCGGTTCACCACCAGGTCTGCAAGCAGTGTCCAGTATCATTTTATGGCTGAGGAAACAGGCTCAATGATGAGAGACGGCAGTTTGCCTGAAAGCCACAGTGGGTTGGTGGTAAAGCTGGGTCTAGGTTCCCAGCTCCAGCCGCCCCCCTCCCCTCCACAGTGTGCTATGCTGAGGAGTTTGAACCTCAGTCATCTCCCCATCTAATTGGAATAATAATAATAATAATAATAATAATAATAATCGTAATGCCTACTTCCCAGAATGACTGAGGATTCACAGAGCACAAGTATGTGAAAGAATCTCATTGTAAAGCACTCAGTCTTAATTACAGTGTCATTAGAGCCCATGTTCATTTGCAAAGTAGGTTCCTCACCTTTCATTTTCAACAGAAACACCCAGACTTCTTTCTGGCCCAGTTGACCATTAGAAGGAATTCTTTTCTGCCTTTAAAAAAAATTTTTTTTTTTAATCCTCACCCAAGGACATACTTATTGATTTTAGAGAGAGGGAAGGAAGGGAGAGAGAGAGGGAGAGAAACATCCCTGTAAGAGAGCTGTATGGATTGGTTGCCTCGATGGGGAACAAAACCTGTAACCCAGGCATATGCCCTGACCAGGAATCCAACCCATGACCTTTCAGATTATGGGACAATGCCCAGCCAACTGAACTGCACTGGCCAGTGCTTGACTTACTGATTTGGGGGGGAGTGGGCAGAGAGAGAGAGAGGTGGTGGGGGTCAGGCATTGATTTGTTGTTCCATTTATTTATGCATTCATTGGTTGATTCCTGTATGTGTCCTGACCTGGGATTGAACCTACAACGTTGGGGTATTGGGACCATGCTCTAAACAACTGAGCTACTCCACTAGGGCTCTTTTCTGCTTTTTTAAATCCAAAACTGGGTCATTAAAATGTTTGCTTTAAATACATCTGTCTAAACAAGTACTCAGAGTCTAGCCAGGTATTATTCATTAGTTATTATTAAAATACGTGTGTTAGTAGTAGCTATTGAGAGGATACCATGTACCAGGTACCAAGGCTGAGTGTTTTACAGGTATTACACATTGATTCTTAAGGCAGCCTAATGAAGCAGGAAGGAGTGTTATTTTCATTTTACACATAGGGAAACACGCCCACAAGGGTAGAGTAATTATCCAAAGTCATACTACCAGTAAGTGTGCCCATTGCTGGGATTAAAAATCAAGCTGTGGTATTAATCTCTTTGCTACCTCATAAAACACTTAGCGCTTTGCCTGGTAAGTGCTCATTAAATATTAGCTGTTGTTAGCATTACTATCATTGAATAGGAGGAGGCTCAATGTTGGAAACTGAGGCCCAAAAAGGAGGAGGAGTTTGCCCAAGGTCATACGGCAAGTCACTGGAGGTCAGGAGTTTGGACCATAAGTCTCCCTAAGTCATGGAGCCCTTTTCTAACCGCACAGCCCCAACCACTTTCCTTTGCTTGGGCAGGGGAAATCTACCACATCTTCCGAGCCAGGAAAACTCTATCCTGAGGCCTTGCTCCTGGCATCTCCCATCTCTTTTTCCTTGGCCTCTTCCAAAAGTCCCTGCAGTGGGAATGAAGATTGGAATAGGCAGTGGATACCCTTCCCTTATCCTGGCACCCTGCTCTCTCCATCACCTGCAAAACCAGCATGGAAGCTCTTTCCTTATAGCCCTCACTGAAGAGGATGGCTTGGTGGAGGAGGGGTGTGGATTTTTTATTATTTTTTAATCGACCGATTTGAGAGAGAGTGTTATCGATTTGCTGTTCCACTTATCCATGCACTCATTGGTTGATTCTTGTATGTGCGTTGACAGGTAATCAAACCCACAACCTTGGCATATTGGGACAATGCTCTTAACCAACTGAGCTACTGGCCCGGCCCAGGCATATTGACTTTGTTAAACCACATGCCAGGCACTGTGGTAAAGACTTGAGGAGAAAGCAAGAACAAAAACAGACTTAACCCTGGTTCTTCCCTCCTGGAGCCTACAACTGAGTAAGGGAAATAGATATCAATTTAATTTACCTCACAAAGAATTGTGAGATTGCAATTGTGTTAAATGCTAAGAAGAGAAGGACACAGCATCATAGTGGGAAAGATTAATTAAGTCCCAGGCCCTGAGAAAACATTCCTGAGAAAGTGATGGTCAAGGAGAGGTCTGAGGGGAGGCGGCAGTTAAGCAGGCTGAGGGGTGAGGGGCAGTGTGTTCTGGGCAGCGGGAACAGCACTGGCTGAAGACCTGTGAGACCACTAGCGTTGCCCACACAAGACCTGAGAGGAGGCCCGCATGACTGGGGCACACAGTTGGAAAGGAAGATGGAATCTGGTGAAGGGGGCAGGGCCCATGTCACACAGACCTTAAGAAATGGAGTCATTGGAGGGTTTCCAGCAGGCAGGCTGGTAAGGTGATCAGATAGGAGTAAAGCATTTAACCCAGGGTCTGGCACAGTGGTGGCTAGTAAGAAGGCAGGGAACCTTCTCTTCATTCTGCAACGGTCTCTATATCTATAGGTAACGTTGTATCCCCATTTCTCCATATGCCCAGTGAGTGAATACTTATTTTATTTATTACTGTTATTAGTAATAATAATAATAATAATATTACTCCTAATTTGCCCCTCCCGAATTGCCCAAGAAAATCATTTAAAAATGTTTAAGACATAATTAAGGAAACACAGCCTTTCTGCCCATTGCCCTTGTGAGAAGAGGCCCCACCACAGAGTAGAGTCTGTGAGGTCTTTGTGGCTTGGGGCTCAGCCTGAACCACTGACTGTTTTCTCCATCCTAAGCTTTCAAACAGATAGCATGCCTTAATCTTTAGAGAAATGTCCTATGGCCCCTCCAGAGTCAGTGATCATAACGTGAGCATCCACACTCGATAGGTTTCTAGTTTTAGGAAGCTATTTGAAAAAGTCTTGCTTTAACCACCTGTTACCTGGACTGGCAACCTCACCTGTCTTAACTTCACTTTCTCCGACCTCAGCCTAGAGTTCTCCCTGAAATAGCATTAACTGGGACAGTGGCGGTGATAGTGACAGGGAAATACAGGTGTCCAGTTACCTCTTCCTCCACTGTCAAATGAGGCACGTGATACAGTGTGAAATAGACCTCAAAATCTTAGTCTCATTCTTGACTCCTTTCTCTCATGCTTCCACATCAGAGCCATCAGCAAATCTGACAGTTCTTCCTTCCAATCAGATCTGAAATCTAATCCTCAACACCCTTCCATTGCCATCGCTCTGGTGCCAGCTATCACCTTCCTCACTCTACTTGAGTACTGCACCAGCCTCCTTGTTGGGCTCCTGGCTTCTACCCTTGCCCCCTCGGGTCTCCTCTTCCAGAGCAGCCAGAAGAGTTTTTGCAACCCTTCAGCGGTGTCCCACCCCTATTGAAAGCTTTCCCATGACGCTCCACCTCACTCAGAGCAAAAGCCCAAGTCCTTCCACTGGCTCACAATAGTCCCCATGATCTTTAGTCAGTCCCCCCTACCATCCTCAGCTCTCACCACAACAGCCCCTTTGCTATTATTTGAATACGCCAAGCACAGTCCAGTCTTAGGGGCTTTGCAATTACTGTCCCCTCTGCCTGAAATTCTTCCTGAAGAATGCTTGTCTTATTTCTTCATTTGCTTCAGGTCTTTGCTCAAATGTCACTTTATTAAAGATGTCTTTTCTCATCTCCCTATTAAAATAGCAAAACTTGTCCTGGCCAGATAGTTCAGTTGGTTAGAGCATTACGCAGGTTCAATCCCCGGTCATGACACATATAAGAATCAACCAGTGGCCCTAGCCAAGCAGCTCATTTGGTTAGAGCGTCCTCTGGCTGTGCCGAGGCTGCAGGTTTGATCCCAGTTAGGGCACACACAAGCATCAAACAATGAATGCATAAGTAAGTGGAACAACAAATCAGTGTTTCCTTTTCTCTCTCCCTCTTTCCCCTTCCTCTCTTTCTGAAATCAATAAAATAATAATAATGATAATAATAGATAAATAAAACAGCAAACCTCTACCTTCATCCCCCAGCACTCCCCATTCTCCAGCCCTCCCCATCCTCCTTTCACTTATCCTTATCCAATATGTATTTACTTACTTATTATTGTCTACCTGACCAGAATATGCGCTATGAGGGACAGTTGATTTTTCTGTTTGACCACTGCTATGTGTTATTCATTGGGCACCTAGAATAAGGCCTAGCTCATTAGTAGGTGCTCAGTAAATATTTGTTGGTGAGTTAGGAAACATACCTACAGCACTTACTTTCTCTAAGGCTTGGATTCCTTCCTTAAAAAGAGGCTTCCCATGTTTTCTTCACTGTGTTGTTATGAAAAGTTACATGGTACATGGAAATGCATGTTTTAGAATGTTGCCCAGATGTTGAAAGTGAAGAAGTCCTGTGGCTTAGGGCATTGGCTTCTGACACCTGTGTGACCTTGGGAAGGTCACTCAAATTCCCTGGCCCTACTATTATCTGCTTCAGAAGTTTATTGCAAGTTTTAAATAAGAAACCATGTGGAAAGTACTTAACGTAATGTCTAATATGTAGTAATAGCTACTGTCATTTTTGTTGAGGGACTGGAAAAGAAGGATTCTACTTCCTAGATTTGCTGTGGATCCAGACTTTGCCTCGTTTTTTGTTTTAGATAAAACAGAGGTTATGGACCACCTTTTCCAGTCCTGTCCTTATCTCCTCTGGGCAGGCCATCTCCCTCAAAGCTTCAGGAAGTCTATATACACAGCATGCTGATAACCCCGCCTGCAGGCTGGGCTTTGGAAAGTGATTATTAGGGCAGTTCCCCTCTCCCTGCCTTTATTCCTAGAGGATACATTCCAATACCCCCAGTAGATGCCTAAAATCTCCAATACTATTGAACTCCATTTACTACATTTTTTCCTATACATACACACCCACAATAAAGTTTAATTTATAAATTAGGCACAGTAAGGGATTAACCACACTAAAAATAAATTAGAACAATTATAAGAATATACTGTAATAAAAGTTATATGAATGTAGTCTCTCTCTCTCTCTCTCTCTCTCGAAATATCTTGTACTCTCTTCTTCTTCTCGTTGTGATGGTGTGAGATGATAAAATTCCAAACCTATTCCTGAATCTGTGTAACCATCCTTTACTTGCAGTAAAGGGCCTGGTGTCACTTGTTGCAAGGTACCTCTTGCTGAAGTCTTCATACAGGCTCAAATGCTTTCTGGCTCAACAGGTTGCCGTCAATAGAAACACATTTTCTGTTCACGTCCTCCACCCACAAATGTAATGTCTGTTCCATCTTAACTAAGCATTTATTATGCAGTGTGGCTATAACTTTTGAAGTTTGAGGAGCAATAGCAAAACTAGCACAGATTTCTTTTTCCTTCTTCACAATTTCACAGATAGAAAATTTAGTCTCACCATAGATCTTAGCAACCTCAGCATATGATTTTTTCATTCCTTAGTAAGTCAAGAACTTTCACTTTTACAAAAAAAAAAAAAAAAGCAGCTCTTTATGGCTACTCTTTGGCATATCCAAGTGACCAGCATCTCTATTCTCATGCTTTGGGGCCATTATTAGGTAAAATAAGTGCTACTTGAACAGAAGCACGGCAGGGATGGCTACTAACTGACGGAGGGGTTGGGGAGCACACACAGCCTAGAGACTCTGGAGAAGGGGATGATTCATGCCCTGGCTAGGCTGGCGTGAGATTTCATCAGGCTACTCAGAATGGCGCGCAATTTAAAACTTACGAATTGTTTATTTCTGGAATTTTCCATTTAATATTTTCAGATCATGGCTGACCATGGGTAACTGAAATTGAAGAAAGCAAAGCCACGAATTAGTGGGAAGTACTGTACTGAGTTCTGTTGACCTGGGGAGTAATGAGAGAAGCAGGATGACATGCCCAAGATCCCAGTGCTTCCCTCTTGATTGTTACATTCTTTTGTCCAGGGCCTGATGATTCTGCTTAACTTTCATTCATCTTTCAGGTCTACTTACACCTGGCTTCCTCTCCTGCCCCCAGGGATTTGAACCTACTCACAACCCCCCACTCTCCTTCCTAGCATTTATCCCTTTGTGATATCTTCGAGGGACTTTAAATACAGCCTATCCCTCCGCTTTAGATTGTGAGCTGCATGGGGGAGGTGCTATAGTCTGAGTTGTTCACTGTCATGTCCCCAGCACCCAGCAAGGGGCCTGGCGCATAGTAGGTGCTCAATAAATATCTGCTGCTTGAATGAATGAATGGGCTCCTTAATCTTTAAGATAATAAAAATGGTCTACAAGAGAAAGTTCTCCAGGTAATTCCTCCAAGGTTCCACTCCCAGGTTGTGTTCAAGGCACCCTGTAGAGATTTGCATTGCAGTCTTAATCAGGGCCAGGGAAGGCATTCCTGAGGAGGAAAACAAAGCAGACAATAGAGATCTGAGCCCTCATTTTCTCAGGCCAAGGAGTCCTACCTTGAATTTGAAATAAAGGGTGAGATTCCCAAAAGTTTGGAGGCATTATCACCTCCACCCTCAAAACTAAGAACTACCAAAAGGTCCTTTAAAGAGCAAATTTCTAGACAGGAGAGTTTAAATTTCCCCTGGAGTTTAGGCCAAGGATCTTAAAAAGGCTTGGACTTTACTCCAGGAATTACATATCTCAAATTTGTCTCAAGGAAAAATCTTGAGATTTGGAAAAATGTTTTTAAACAGAGAAGTAAGTTCATCACCACATCCTATGTAAAAATCAGAATTGGAACTCTCATAGAAATTCAACAATGGAAATTTGTTTATATTAATTCACGTGTATAAGAATAAAAAACTAAAAATGGAATTGCCTCCTCTCCCTTGGCTCCCAGCAAGCTCAGAGTTGATTTGACAACTAATCAGTAATCTTGCCACAGCTCCATGTGTTCTTGAGTTTGCATCCAACCTGGTCCGGATTTACTATTTTTATTTTTTTAACCCCCTTTTTTTTGAAGTGTCTCATTTCCTCTACCTTAACAGCTTCCCAGCAGGGGAGTGTTTATCTGGTTCACTGCTTTGTCTCAGCACCCAGCACAATGTGGTGGTGCATAGTAGGTGTTCAATAAAGACATGTTGCTTGAGGCCTGGCTTGCGTGGATCAGTTGGTTAGAGCATCATGCTGATACACTGAAGTTGCAGGTTCAACCAATGAATGCCTAAGTAAATGGAACAACAAATCGATGTTTCTTTCTCTCCCTTCCTCTCTCTCTCTCATATCAATTTAAAATAATTTTTTAAATTACAAAAAAAAAAAAAAAAGACATGTGACACAAGGCTGACTTCAAATTTTCTTGGGCAATTTGGCAACTCCCACCCAAATGGAAGATACTGACTTAGCAATTCCATTCTGAGACCCAGTAACTTCATTCATAAGATATCTGTTTATGTAGGAATGTTCTCTCTAGCATTGTTTGTAATAGCAAAAACATGGGCAAACCTTAAGTGGTTAAAGCAGATAGGACTTATCCATACAATGAAACACTATGCAGCTGTGAAAAGAACTAGCAAGCCTGTAAGTACTGACAGGGAGAGAGCTCCAAGGTAGACTTAAGTGAAAAGGCAAGATGCTATACACAGTGTAAACACTGCATGTCTGAGTCCATGGTTCAAAAATAATAACAAGATGGAGTGAGAAGTCTAATAGGTCATTCTCGAGTGATCCTGAGAGCACATTTAGAGGTGCTCTCTGTCACCCTCCCAACGGGCAAATGACTGGGTAGCACCTCCCTAAACCCCCCATCTCCCCTCCTACAAAAAAACAAGGATAAGAGTTAAGACCTCCTGGTGGGGTTACTGAGAGGATTAAGGGAGAAAAATGCATGTAAATGGCCAGCATCTCCCCCAGAGCAAGTACACAAAGATATATTAGTTAAAATAAAAAATGATTTCCGTATGACGGGGTGGGAACAAAGATCATTTAACTTTTTTTCAGTCCCTTTTAAAATTTATTTTGGAAATAAATTCAAATTTACAAAGGAGTGACAGGAATAATACAAAGAATAACTGTATACCCTTTACCCAGAGCAAGCAATTGCTAACATGTGCCACATTTGCCCTTATCCCCTCAACTTTTTCTTGAAACATTTGTCCCCCTTTATCTTAAATACTTTCAGTATGTATTTCTTAGGAACAAAGACATTCTCTTGCATAACCAAGTATGATTATCATATTCAGGAATTAAACGATACAATATTCTTGTCTTATTTATAATTGTGTTCAAATTTCATCAATTGTCCCAATAATGTCCTTTTTAAAAACTATCATTTAACAAAATACATAACAAAATTTACCATCTTAACGATTTCTAGGTGTACAGTTTAGTAAAGTGTACTTACATCGTTGTGCCACTAATATCTTTTTATTGCAATTGTGTACCTCTAGCCAAGATCACACATTGCATTTAGTTAACTTGTCTTTTTTAGTTTCTTTTAGTCTGGAAAAATTCCCCAGACTTCCTTTGTTGAGAATTTTCATGTCATAGGTGTTTTGAAAAGTCTAGGCCAACTGTGATTTTGTATTTTAGTTACGTGCCTTTATAATAAAGGAGCTAATATGGAAGATATGATTAGGATAATAAATAGAAACATGAAAATGTCCATAGTGGTTTTTTCCCAGTTTTGGGGAGCAGGGAACCTGGAGTTTGTCCCGTTGGTTAAAATGCCCTTGGGCAACATGCAGAATCCTTCTCTATCTCTACTGTTTCAATGTCAATCCCCTGGTTGTGTGGCTGTACTCTATAGATTTGCCCCATGAAATTTGTGCATTGAGAGAAACTGAGTAAAGGGTACGGAGATCTCACTGTATGATTTCTTACAACTGTATGTGAATCTACAGTTATCTCAACATAAAAAGTTACTTTTAAAAAATGTCCTTCAGCACTTTAGAGAGTGAAGGGTCAACCTTTCTCCTAGGGAGAACCTGGCCCCTTGGTGAAATTCCCAGCAGGAATTCTCCTGCCTGAGAAAGAACTTCTTAATGAACTTCTTTCACTTGCAGGGTTGGGGGAGGGGGTCTCCTTTGCTTTCTACAGGGACATTTTAAAGTGAATGAAGGGAGCAAGGTCCCTCATTAAGGCTGAAATGGGAGCTGCTGGAGGCAGGGGTTCTTTAGAAGGGAGGCCTGGTCCCAGGTCTGCATTTCCTGCTACAAAGTTATCACATTAACAGTAATTACTGCTCCTTCCTCTATCCAAGAGTGGATTGTGGAGGAGAACGTCGGAAAGACCATTTTTATCTATTATCTTTTGTGAGCTGCAAAGTTCTTAATAAAACTGAAAAATCGTAAAGACCTAAATAGGCAACCATGGAAATTAGATATGGGCATTCAGTAGAAAATACATTTTTTAAATGTATTGATTTTGAGAGAGGGAGGGAGGGAGGGGGAGAGAAACATCAATTTGTTGTTCCACTTAGTCATGCATTCATTGGTTACTCCTTGTATGTGCCCTGACTGGAGTAGCAAAACCTTGGAGTATCAGGACGATGCTCTAATGAACTGAGTTACCTGGCCAGGCCATAGAATATTATGTCGTATTTTATGATGATGTTTTCGTACCATTTATAAATTAAGCCAAGCATAGTATTGCCTGAGATTTTGAGGACTTCTTTTAGAGCACTTGGACTTCTCCTCGGGGCTGAGGGGATATGGGTTGTTGGCAGGATAAACCTGCCTCCAGCTCCCTGTTCAGGCGGAAATGCTAATTTCTGGGTGTTCTCAGAGAGATCAGTTATGGTCTTGCCTCTCTCTACCTTGAAATTTTGTCCTTCCTTGTGCTATTTTAAACCCAGAAACTCTGAACATAATATCATCCCTTGACCTTTCTGGGAATTTTTCCCAAAGAAATGATCAGATGTGGAAGAAGAATTGTGTACAGGGATGCTTTTTGCCATGTTCTGTTTATAAGAGTGAAAAATTGGAATAAAAACAAGCATTTATTGAGCGCTTACCATGAGCCGGTTGCTCTGTTCAGTGTTTTACAAGCATTTTTTCATTTCATCTTTTCAAATAGGTTCTATTATTATCTCCATTTTTACAATTGAAAAAAGAAGTGGAGCCCTGTCCGGGTTGCTCAGTTGGTTATAGCGTCGTCCTGATAAGCTGGGGTTGCAGGTTCAATCCCCAGACAGGGCACATACAAGAGTCAACCAGTAAATGCATAAATAAGTGGAACAACAAATTCATGTTTCTCTCTCTCTTTCTTTCCCCCTTCCTCTCTCTCTCTCTCTAAAAGTCAATAAATTCAAAATAAAAATTAAAAATAATTTTAAAAAAGAAACGGAGGCACAGAAAAATTAGTAATTTGCCCAAGACAACATAATTAGTAAGTGGAGACAAATGTGTAAATGACAGCAATAACTTAATGTGATAAGCATTAAAATAGAAATAATATGAGCAACAATGGTTAGGCTATGCAAACTATTAATATACATGGTATGTATTTGGGTGTTTAAAAAAAAAAAACAACAAACCCTGCACATAGTAAGCATTTAAAAATGGTTGTTATTTGTACTTCAAACTTGAATGTACCCAGCAATCACCTGGAGATCTTGTTAAAAATGCAGATCCTGAATCAAGAGGTCTAGGTTTGGCTTGAGAGTCTGCATTTCTTTCAGACTCC
Organism: Mormoops blainvillei; assembly: GCA_004026545.1. Lineage (NCBI taxonomy): Eukaryota > Metazoa > Chordata > Mammalia > Chiroptera > Mormoopidae > Mormoops > Mormoops blainvillei. Next base: position 56,898 of record PVJD01006202.1, read on the forward strand.
CAGGTAATGTCCCTGCTGCTGATCCAAGGACCACACTTTGAGGAACAGAATTTAGTAGCTTGGGAGAGCCCTGAATATGTAAAAACAAAACAAATCACAAAAATCCCAATGACTTGTCGTGTGGAAAAATACTGGGAGACAGTACAGTTACTGTGTCTCATTACAATGTTGGCCTGCAGTTTCAAGGAAATTTCTTTCCCTTTTTCTATTTTTCTGTCACAGAAGCTAATCACATTCCACAAATATTTATGAAGTGCTTCAGCACCGTCACTGTAGGAGCAGAAATAAAGGAAATCCAGTGGTTTCCTAAAGGATGTGTAAAAAAAAAAAGCTGAAGTAATTTAAAGAAACACACTTAAAATGAGTGCATTTCAATGTACATGAATTATACTTCAACAAAGTTGATTTAACACTTAAAGATATAAATAAATATAATTCCCTGACTGGGATCTTTTTTAAAAAATTAGAAATATTTTAAAACAAAAATTCCTGGGTGGTGAGTCAAGAAGTCCGAGTTCAATCCCTGACTGTCTATAACCCAAAGGTTTACTCGTACCTTGAACTTGGCCAGGTGCCCTGTACACTATTCAGAGTACTTTGTACTTCTTGGCACCAGTTAATGATTTTACACACACATGAATTTCGCATGTGTGTGTCTGCCTTCCGGACTAAACTCTCTTCTCCCAGGCCAGGCACTGCATCTAGTCTCATCACCACGGTATCCCAGTACCTGTCCTGGCATCTGCCCCCCAGCAGGCACTCAATATTATCTGTTGAATGAATACATGAATGAAATAATGATTAAAAGAGGGGATCTTGGCCTCTGGATAGATGTTTTGTTCATACCCTTCCAGAAGGACTGTTCCAGGAGGGTAAAGAGGAACGCCTGGCAGGGAAAGCCAGCCAACCCTGCTCATACTCCCTGACCGCATATCCTCTAGGCAAAACCTCCATATTCTCAAGGCTGGGCACAAGAGTAGGTGAACGTCTTGGGCTTGGGGGGTCAGGTCCTAGATGGCAGGGAGCATGTCTTCGCTTCTTAATGGGGACCTGGGGAATTCGACGGGTCCTTTGGAAGAGAACTTGGGGGTTAAAGTGTTTCAGGGCTTCAGTGATTATCAACTGTCCCAATAACCTCCCCTTACCCACTCGATCACAGCCCTCCCTGGCACCATCGCCGTCCTTGCACTTCTTTAGGTCAGTTCCTCCACTCCAGAATTTCTGAAAAGTGTGGTCCCTGGGAAGTTGCTGGAAATGCAAATTCTCAGGCTCCACCCCAGGCCTTTCTAACTAGGCACTGGGGGTGGGGTGGGGTAGGGGTGGGACCCGGTAATGGGCCTTGGAGTAAGCCCCTCCAGAAGGAGATGACGAAAGCTCAACAGTTTGAGACCTGCCGCTCTGCTCTGATGTGAACCCTCGCGGGGACACAGCCTGAGTTGTCCAGCCCCTATCCACAGGGCCTGGCATCTAATAGGTATGCAATAAATATCTGCTGAATAACGACGATAGTGATAGTAGCTAGCCATTGATTGAGGACTTCCTGAGTGCCAGGCTACGTTCTAAACATCTTAGGAGGACTTTAGAGATAATGAAACCCCAGAAATCGTTTTAGGGGATAATGAAGCTGAGGTTCAGAAAAGCCAAGCTGCGCCCAGGAGTCACCCAGCGGGAGAACCGGTAGAGAATCCCGCATTTGACCGCTGTGTTCCTCGGGGACCGCCCCTGGGTGCAGCGGCCACGCGTGTCCGTGGTGCCTCCAGGGCGTTCCTCCAGGAAGCCCCGCCCCCACACCCCAGAGCTCGCGCGTGTTCGCGGCTAGGCGAGGGTGCCCCGCCCCGCCCCACTCTGGCGCTGGCGAGGGGAGGAGCGCGGCGGCGGCGGCGGCGGCCCGTGGCGAAAGTGCGGCTGCGGAAGCGCGGCGAGAAGGGCTGCGGCCCAGGAGGAAGCTGAGGGAGACGGCGGGAGCCGCAGGACCCGCGGGGCCGGCGGGGCCGGGAGGACGCCATGGGCCGCCTGCACTGCACGCAGGACCCCGTGCCGGAGGCGGTGGGCGGCGACATGCAGCAGCTGAACCAGTTGGGCGTGCAGGTGGGCCTGGCGGCCAGGGCGCGCCGGGCGCGGAGCTGCGGGGCCGCGGCCCGAGGTGGTGCTGGGAGTGCTGAGCGGGAAGCTGGGGGTTAGGCTGAGAGCGGCCCGGGGTCGAGGAGCGCTCGGGGGAGCCAGACCGAGCGGCGTCCGGCGTGCGTTATGGCGTTGGGGGCACTCACGGAGGGGCTGAGCGGAATTGGGGTCCGAGGCGAGTTTGGGGGGCCGAGGGTGTCGGCGGCCTAAGGGCAAACCGAGAGGTCTCTCGGGGAGTTTGAGTCTCAGAGGTGGGACTGGGGACTCCCGGGAACGAAAAGAGTTTGAAGGGCTGCAGAAGAGGGACTGAGGAGCGCCTTGACGAGGCTCAAGGGCGTTTGGGGAGCCAAGCAGTAGACTGGGGGCTTTGGGAGGCTGAGGGACTTTGGGGGAGCGGTGAGATTTGGTGGGCCAGGCAGGGACTGAGACGTGTAGTAGGGAGGTCGAAGGGCTTGAGGAGACAGCGGAGGGTCCAGGCGTCCCGAGGGTGGCCTGGAGTGGGGCTAGGGAGACGGAGGTCGTATGTGGGCTTAGGGAACAGCCAGGCCAGAGAGGGGCTCGGTGGGCCCGAGGGCAGGGTCTGGGGGCGAGGCTGGCGATGACATCCTACCCGCCCACACCCCCAGTTAAGGGAAACACCGCCCTCGTAGTCCTCAGAGAAAGACACCACGTACACTGCGTACAGGGTATAGGGCTCGGTCTGCATGGGACTGGAGCTGGCAAAGCCGTTTTGTCCCTTTCCAGGCCACAGGGGCCAACCAGTCCGCCTTGGACGCTTCCTGTGCCTGTGTTGGTTGCGATGCCCCTTTGATGCCCCCAAGGAAGGCAAAATAAATAGCTGAAAGTGACGGTTCTCACTCCCCATGCAGAGTGCTTTCCTGCACTGGGTTGTAACTTTCCAGGAGGCGGGGCCCTGCCTTTCATCTCAGCATCGCCCACAACTTATGTGTTCTCGTTAAGTAATGGTGACAGTAATTATAATGCCAGTCATCTTCTCAGGCGGCGGCGTCCAGTGGAAGTAAATTGTAAGCCGCGTGTCTAATTTTATATTTTCTAACGGCCACATTTAAAAATAAAAAAGAAACAGGAAATTAATTTTAATGGTTTCTTTAATCCACTGTATCAAAATATTATTTTAACATGTAACCCGCATAGGAAATACCAGTGAGTTGTGTTTTTGTTTTTTGTTTTTTTGGTTTTTTTTGGTGGTAAGTGTTCTGATTCTGGTATGTATTTTACATTTATAGCATGTCTCAAATAAGATTAGTCCTTTTCAAGTGCTGTTGCTACACGTGGATAGTGGCTACTGTACTAGACAGCACAGTTCTAAGTGCTTTCATGTATATTAACATATCGAATCCTTGCAACCACCCTCCCAGGTGGATACTATTATTAGTCCCATTTTACAGATGAGGAAACTGAATCACAGAGCAGTTAGTGAAAACAGCTCTTATATATTGGGCATGTACCATGTGCCAGGCACTATCTTAAGTTCTTTATGTGCAACAACCTTAAAAGTTAGGTGCTAACTTTATTCTCATTTTATAGATGAGAAAAATGGTTCAGGGAAATAAAGTGACCAGTTTGAAGTCAGGCAGCCTGGAAGCGATGGAGCCAGATATCTGAATTTCAGATCCTAGGGAATTAAGCACACTAGAACTTTGTAGATGATCTACTGAACCAAGTAGTTTAGGATTTTTTATGTGTAGACGTTTTCTGGAAGACTTCCAAGTGGAGAATAAAAAAAGATTCTGCTGCAAAAAATCTTTAAGCATCTACTTGAAACTAATGTAATATTGTATGCAAACAATACTCTAATTAAAAAAATAATAACTTTAAGCTACTAGACTGTATGATCCCCAAGGTTACCTCCAACTTGGAAGACACGGAAAATACAAACCATTTCCTTTAAGCTCAAGACGACACATCTTCTTACCTTGAAACACATTCTAACCTTTACCTTTTTTTTTTTTTTTTTAAACACAGAAAGCTTTTTCCTGCTAAGTAACTTACCAACTTTGGGTCTTTTTGGCTCCCCTTTTATTGGGTGAATCTGAGTACTCACTCTATTAGCTGAATTTATTTTGAAATCTGAGGTCTAGGCCTAAAGGAAAAAAAGAATCATTTTATTGGTGTTGGCAACACCATTTATTGCTTATTTGGTGGGTATTTATCTGAATGCCTACTATATACCAGCTGGCCACTAAACCCAGTGAGGCTTGCAAAGGCTTAATGGACACAGCCTGTTGTGCTAGGGAAGTTGTGATCTGCTAGAGCAGGCCAAAAATGGCAACACAATACAGTGCTTAATGTATCTGCATGTGCTCTGTAATGCCTGTGACCAGTCCTAGGTAATGTGGAGCCTTGAAAATAGGTGGGTTTAAAAAATAGTCACTTTTAGGATGGTTATGAGGAGGAAATTCAGAAAAATATAAAGAAGAAAACAAATGGTCTACATTCCTCTTATTTAGCTATAAATGAAAAGCAACACACACATTAGAAAATTCAATTATCTGAAGGTATAAAATGAAAACAAAATACGTATTTCTCTTGTTCCCAGAAATAGTCATTTTAATAGTTTCTTATGTATTTATGGAGAAAAAAAAAGTCTACATCTGCTATCATATATAGGTATTCTTAAAAAAAATTTTTTTTTACATACAGTGGAATTGTGTGATATTCCTGAAGTTTTCAGTTTTTTGTTTTTATGAATGTCCTGTCAGTGAACTGCTTTGTGTAAATGTGTCTGGGGTTACTTTTTTGAACATATCTGAAGGGTATATTTGCAATGGAATTATTAGGTCAAGGTCATTTAAAAATTAGATGCAGATTGCCAAATTGCCCTCCAAAAATGTTGCTACAGTCTCTCCATTCATCAACAGTGTGTGAGCATGTCTATTTCCTTTTACTTTGACCAGAACTGATGTCATCAAGTTTTTTTTTTCTGATTTTTATTTTTGAAGATCTGATAAGTGAAAGTGAAACAACCTCCTTATTTGAATGATTTGCATTTCTCTAATCTGGAGTGATCTCGAGCATCTGTTCATGTTTACTGGTGAGAATAGTTTAGGTTTGGATTTCTGAGATAGTCACAGACAGGTGAGCATTCCAGGGAGAGATAGCTATGCATTACAAAGGCAAAGAATGGAGGAAAGTGTTTAAAGGACATTTATTCAACAAATACTGTGTGCTTACAATAATTAAGGTGCTGTGGCCATGCAAAACCATACAAGGAACCTTCTCTGCTAAGCCCTGTTCTTGTTTCTTATCAAGATTGAAAATTCTAAGTGCCTCCAGGCAAAGTTTCAAGAGGGAGCCTCACAGGTGAAGAATCTGGGTAGGTCCCTTTCTTTTGGGGAATTTCCTGGTATCTTGACCTGGGCTTTGAAGGACAAGGAGGGTTTGGGAAAGTGGAGATAGCAATGGGGGTCTGTAACAGCCTACAGACCAGATTAGCTCAAGGCTCCTCTTGAGAGGAGTGGTCAGGGATGAGACTTCACAAGGAGGTTGAGCCTGAATGCTAGGCTGCACCCTGGAAATGAAAAAGCAATTGAAGGGCTTCTCAGCTACCCTGTTTTTTTTTGTTTTTTTTTTAAAGGCCCTGGGTGGCATAGGAAATGCAGTTGGCCAAAGATCTGAGAGTTCCGCAGATTTGCAGCAAAAAATGTAAAGAAATAAAGAAAAAGTCACAAATAGCTGAAGAGCACCTTCTCAAGCCAGCCTTGACTATCATTTTTACCTGGTAGGATCAGTTGTTACCCAATATCTTAAATACTGCAGACAGACAATGAGTGGATCACATTGGTTAAAATGTTCCTGGGGTATAGTGAAGTTTTGAGAGAGCAGACACTTCCTGGGATGTAAATCTGTGCAACTTCTTTGCAAGGCAGTTTGGTAACATTTTCTCAGAATTTTTTAAAGAGATTTTATTTATTTATTTTTAGAGGGGAAGGGAGGGAGAAAGAGAGGGAGAGAAACATCAGTGTGTGGCTGCTTCTCGCAAGCCCCCTACTGGGGACCTGGACCACAACCCAGGCGTGTGCCCTGATTGGGAATTGAACCGGCAGCCCTTTGTGAATCAATCCACTAAACCACACCAGCCAGGACACATTTTCGCAGAATTTAAAATGCATATATCCTGTGACCCAGGATACGTTTTAAGAATTTATCTTACATATGTCACAAAGAGATATTTGGAAGGATAGTCATTGCAGCATTGTTTATAATAATACCAATAACACACACACACTAGTGTTTATCTCTAGGAAGCTAAATTATGCTAACTATACAGTCAAATGCCATGCGGTTGTTAAAAGAGCTGGGTACACTTATATCTGCTGACATGATTGATTTCGATGATAAAATTGAATGAAAAGGGGCACGGTGCAGGGAGTGGGTTCAGTATGATTCCATTTGTATTTAAAATAAATTAAATGAAAATAAAATGATGGGAAAGCCACGGAGGTGTTAGCAGTGGCTACCTCTGGGGAGTGGGACTGGGTGGGTGGGGCACAGGGAGAAAGAGAAATGTTTTATTTTATAATCTTTTATGCTAGTTGGATTTTTTCAAGAGCTTGCACATATATTGATTTTATGTTTTCAAAGTCTAGTTAGAAAACAATACGTTTTAGAATAAAATAATACAGAACTATGCCAGGAGTCTGTGTGGAATTTAGTGGGTTATAGCAAAAGGAGCAGGTGCATTTGACAGTCATATTACATGTACAGCTTCGGTGACTTTCAGCTTAAGTATCTGTTTGTAATATCTTTTTGACGTATTGCTTCAGAAAGGTGGATCAAACGATAGTGACTCTAATTATGGCCATGATAATTGCTGCCATTTGTTTAGCCTTTAGGTTGGCACTGTGCTGGAGGCTTTGCATATGTCACTTTTAATATGTTCGGGAAATGGGGACTGAGACAAAGAGGCTGAGTAACTTGTCCAAGATTACATGGTGAAGCAAGTAGGAAAACACTGATTCACATCTGCGTCTTTTAAATTCCTGTTGTCTTAGGTTTCCCCACTGTGCCACACACGCACTGTCCACTGGGAGGGGACATGGGGAAGTAATGATGTATGTCTCAGTCTGCTTGGGCTACTATAATAAAATACCACAGACTGGGTGATTTTTGACAACAGAAATTTATTTCTTACAGTTCTGGGGGCTGGTAAATCCAAGTTCAAGGTGCCAACAGATTTAGTTCCTGGTGAGAGCTCTCTTCCTGGCTTGCAGGTGGCTGCCTTCTTATGTGTCTTCACATGACATGTGTCATATAGACAGCTCTGGTGTCTCTTCCTCTTTCAAAGACACAAGCCCTATGGGATTAATGACCCCACTTTTATGACCTCATTTAACCTTCATTACCTCCTTACAGGCTTTATCTCCAAATACAGTAATAAATTCAACATATGAATTTTGGGCGACACCAACATTCAGTCCTTAATAATACAATACCAATAAAGGGACAATTTACATGCACAAAATAATAAGAGACTGGTCTAAGACAATGTATAATAAAGTGTTAAACTTTACTGTTTTTTAAATACACGATGTTTCTTTTTTTTTTTTTTTTAAGATTTATTTATTTTTAGAGAGGGGGGAAGGGAGGAAGAAAGAGAGGGAGAGAAGCGATGTGAGAGAAACGTCAGTGGGTTGCTTCTTGCCTGTGCCCTGACCAGGAATAGAACCAGTGACCTTTTGCTTCCCAACCAACTGAGCCACACCAGTCTGGGCCACAAGAAGTTTCTTATGGGGGCAAAAAAACCCCAGAAAATATGGGTAGACAAAACAGAAGAAAATACAAATCACTCAAAATCTCACCATGCAAAAGTAATTGCTTTTAAAAAGCAAGGTACAGAAAAAGTTTGTTATAGTATGTTACCATTTGTGGGGGGTGGGGAAAAGGAGAAATTATATATTTGGTTGGCTTATGTTTGAATAATAGATATGTGTAAGTATAAAAAAAACAAACTAAAAAAGTAGCTGCTATTAATGTTCCAGTGAATTTCCCTTTCAGGCCATGAGTGTGTGTTCTTGTGTATATTTGGACCCTTGAAATGTATGTATGCACATGTGTTCACACTTGCAACCTCTCAATACATGTCTCCCAAGTATCCCAATAAAATATACAAGTTTTTCAGAATATACTGACACTGTTGGTGGGTATTGTGAATATTTGTAAGTTTAAGATGATCAAAACAGGTATCAACACTTGTTTGTTATTCTCTTCTCTCTGAGTGGTCTGTGGTTGGATGGGACTGGCCAGGAGGAGGCTTTTACTGATGTTCTGTGTTATTCTTTTCACAGCAGTTCTCAGACCTGACAGAAGTGCTTTTTCACTTCCTAACTGAGCCAAAAGAGGTAAAGTATTTTGTGAAGAGGAGAGCTCTAAAGTGTGGGTCTATAGTCCTGAATACTTATAAAGTGAAGGCCTCATTTGTGCTGTTCTCTCTTTGCAGGTAGAAAGGTTTATGGTTCAGCTCTCTGAATTTGCCACCACCAATCAGATCAGTCTTGGACCCCTCAGAAGCATTGTGAAAAGCCTCCTTCTAGTTCCAAATGGTGAGTAACCTCTCTCAGCTGCTGAGGTCAGAGACATTCCTTGAACATTCCTTCAGTCCATAGAGTCAGCAAGTGCTCTAGACACTGAGCCAGAGCATTCAATAGTGAATCAGACACAGGGGGGATTTGCATTCTAGGGAGGGAAGGCAGGTAAACAGATAACCCTGGTAGAATATAATAGAAGTATAGTTCAGAGTGTAGTCTGCATCCTGACTTCAGTCCCCACAATGTTATCTGGTCCTCTGCACAATAAACACAGAAGTGGAGAGTAAGCATTTAGAAATTTATATAGCAATTTGACAAAGTCTCTTAAATCTAATAATTTTTTCAAAATGGTGCTGGTTTTTGGGGGGTTTTCTTTTTGTTTTTGTCTTTTTAAAAATTTTTTATTTTGAGACAGAGGGGAAGGGAGGGAGAAAGAAAGGGAGAGAAACAACAGTGTGTGGTTGCCTCTTGCGTGCCTCTCTACTGGGGACCTGGCCCGCAACCCAGGCATGTGCCCTGACTGGGGAATTGAACCAGTAACCCTTTGGTTCGCAGGACGACGCTCAATCCACTGAGCTATACCAGCCAGGGCCTGTTTTCCTTTTTTTAATGTGGTAAAATACATGTAACATAAACTTTATTATTTTAATCATTTGGGGCCTGTATTTTGTATGTGATTTTTCATTTTTTATTTCTAGGAAATAATATTTTTTGATTCCTGATGGATTGAAAACAAAAAAGGTCTTTTACTACAGATGGTTTGAGAAGCAGTTTGCACACAGCAGTCAGGAAGTTTCTAGCCAGGAGGGAGGAGATCAGAAAAGGGTGGCTGTAGGGATGTCCTTTGTAGCATTGTATATGATAGAGAAAAATTAGAATTGCCCAGCAACTGGAGATTGATGTATGGAGTTGTGGTCCATTTTTACCAGGGGACATTCTGGTGATCGAGAATTCACAGTTCTGAGTTAGATGGACCTGGGTGTGAAACCCAGTCTGTCACTTGATAAGTAGTGTGACTTTGGCCAGGTACTCATTTCTCCTAACCTCTAGCAACAACCCCTATCTAGACCTCGCCCCCCCCCTTTTGGTGTGTGTGTTTGTGGGAGGGCTTGTTTGAAGATTGAGATAAGGTAAATAAAATGCTTAGCACAGTACCTCAGTAAAAGGTTGCTCTTTTTTGTAAATTATGTAGCAATTTTAAAAGATGCTGTGGAGAAAAATGTAATGACATGGAAAGCCTTTCACAATACACTTTAATAAAAATAGTAGTTTACAAAACCTTCTACCACAGTGATATTTTTGGAAAGAAAGAAAGAGAAAGAAAAAGAATGTTAACTGCGGCTATGTCTGGGTGGCAGGGCTGCAGGTTGTTTTAATTGTTTATTTTGGGGTATGTAGTGCCTAAAAAGTTGCTAGAATTAATTTGGCAATTTTAAGTTAATTTTATTTAAGAAGAGGCAACATCTGACTCCAGTCTTTTCTTTTTTATTTATTTTTTAAACTTTTTAGAGAGGAAGGGAGAGAAAGATGGAAAAATGTCGATCTGTTGTTCCACTTATTCATACTTTCATTGGTTGACTCTTACATCTGCCCTTACCAGGGATCAAACCCACAACCCTGGTGTATCAGGTCAGGGCTTCAACAAGCTGAGCTTCCTGGCCAGGCCCTAACCTAGCCTTAAAGAATCATTAAATGTTGACAAAGTTGAGAAAGGTAAAACAGTATCCCTGGTTTGCACATTTTAAAAATCAATAATGCTTTGACTGGTGTGGCTCAGTTGGTTGGGAGTCATCGTATAGAGCAATGGGTTGCAGGTTCAAGTCTCAATGGGGGCATGTGCTTAGGTTGAGGGCCTGGTCCCCAGTTGGGGCACATGCGAAACGCAGCTGATCGATGTTTCTCTCAAACATTGATGTTTCTCTCCCTTTCTTTTTCCCTCCCTTCCCGTCTCTCTGAAAATAATGAATAAAAGAAAAATCAGTAATAAGCTGATCTTCCCAGGATTTTAGCCAAATGGTGCACTAAAAGTTGGAGGCTTAAATTTGTTTGTTCCTGTTGGATATCTTCCCAAATCTTCCTTTCCTTTGCCTTGTCTCGTGCCCTGTCAAGCTGGAGACTTGAATAAGAACACCGCTGAGGTTTTCTTTGCCATTTTTAAAAAGATTTTATTTATTTATTTTTAGAGAGGGAGAAGGGAGGGAAAAAGAGAGGGAGAGAAAGACCGATGCAAGAGAGAAACATCTATCGGTTGCCTCCCACACATACCCTGACCTGAAGCCAAACCCGCAACCTAGGCACGTGTCCCTACCAGGGATCAAACCTGCGACCCCTTGCATTGTGGGACAATGCCCAACCCACTGAGCCATGTGGGTCAAGGCCCCTGAGGTTTTAAACTGTGAAATTTTATGATCCCACCCTGGCTGGTGTGGCTCAGTGGAGTGAGCACTGGACTGTGAACCAAAGGGTCACTGGTTCAATTCCCAGTCAGGGCACATGCCTGGGTTGCAGGCTAGGTTCTCAGTTGAGGGGCGCTCAAGAAGCAACCACACATTGAAGTTTCTCTCCCTCTCTCCCTCCCTTCTCTCTATAAATAAATAAAATCTTTAAAAAATTTTTTTATGATCCTCTGTTTGTGTAATTCTTGCATTCTTCGCCCCCATGGGAGGTTAAAGGCATGTGAACCATAAGGCTGGATGGGAACTTACGGTCTTTTTAACACAGGAATAAATTTTCATTGCAAACTTTAAACAGTGAAGAGCTCTGGAGAGTCAAAAATAAAAATTCCCTTTTACTGTCATCCCACTCTTTAGAAATAATCACAATATAATTTTGAAGTATGTCCTTTAATATTTTTACATACACTGACAAACATGTAGTTTTATGTTTCATAAATAATAGTAAGCCACAGAATAACTGTACAGCTTGCATTTTTTTCATACCTAGTATATCATGTAGATCTCGCCACGTCAGCTGCATTCTCCTGATGACTGTAGTGTACCCTGCACTAAAAGTATCTCCTTTTAGTTAATCCATTTCCTATTGCTGAACATTTTAGTTGTTCTGACTTTTCACTCTTAGAAACAATGCCGCAATGAGCATCATCCTTAGGATATTTGTGTACTCACTGTATGTGAGCTTTTCTGTAGAATAGGAGCACAGAGTGCAGAACCAGCAGTCTTTCTCTGGTAGTCAAGCCTACATGTGTGGGAATGGGTTTGTCTGCAGGTGGAGACCTGTCTACCCTGTAGCTGTTGTGGACACTGATTTTCTGAAGACCTCTGGTGTCCCTGCCTCTACTCTTTCCTGTCTTTTTTCTCATCTCTGCTCCCTACTCCGGTCCTTCCCAACCCCTGAGCTCCAGCCCCTGTGTAACCTCTTTCAGAAAGCCTTCCTAACCACTTCAGTCTGCAGTGACGTTCCTTCCTCTCAACAACTGAGATCTGTTTTGTTTTTTTTCATCTGCAGCTCTCATTTTGAACCATAATCATTTACCTTTCCGTTGTTCCTAATGCTTTTTATGTGTCTATCTCATGGCTCTAACAGATAGCTAATTCCTTGAAGTCAGGGGTGGGTCTTGTCTTACTTGCTGAGACTACAGTTACAAGTTAACTAATGACATAGAGCAAGTGCTTAGTACATGCTGGGTAAGTTGAATTTGGGAGAGTCTGTGACCCTCCCTGGGGATGTTGGGTGTTTTTCAAGTAGGATTGATTATCAGTGTTTATAGAAGGTCATTTTCTGTAGATACAGAGAACATTGAAGAGCTCTTAGCATACCAATCTAGACATGGGCATTGGAGGCTCACTGGGTTTGAGCGTTGTTCACATCACCTAGATGTAGTTTACTAGATGTAGTTATTCGACCTTGGATAAAGCAGCCTCTTGGAAGCTCAGTTTCTTACCTGAAAAATGCAGTAATAAGAGCAGTTTATGACAGTGTCATTAGGAATAAGTGGGTTAATATATGTAGAGCACTGAATAGAACACTTATTAAACTTTAGCTTTATTTGTTGATAATTCAGTTAGTTTTAGCCCCCATGCCTCAATATCAAGTTATAAAATAAAACTTCCCTTCACCTAGTAGAGAGGATCTGAATTTACCTCTTGACTATTGAATGCCCCAGAGCTTTCAAGCTTTTCAAATTCTAGAATTGAAGTCCCGAGTTTGCTGTTATTTCTCAACTCTCAACGGTTTATTTTACTCTTCTTTTCGTTCCCATGCAACTGACTTTTGTCTTCCTGCAGAGTTTTCCTGTTTGAATTCTCCATTTCTTCCAGAGTGTCTCCTAAGCATCTGACATTGTAGCTTGGAAGTCTCTTGGCCTCTTCCTCATTTCTTGGTCTTGTGTATCATTTTCTTGCCAGTCCCAGAAGCTGCCATTCCAGAGCAAGTTCTTGGCCCTTTGTACCTTATTATGTCCGTAACATGTCCACTTCTAGTCTCCCATCCCAGATTCCAGTTTGCCCTGGAGTATACACGTCTACAGAAAAACTGGGAGCATGCTGCTCCTCACAACTATTTACCTTACGTAATGAAGTCTGCCTTTAGTCCTTAATTTGGTATTCAGACCTTTCCTGACCTGAAATTTAAGACATCATCTTCTTCCACTTCCATCATCCTGGTCCTGTCTGTGCAGTTAGACCTCATTGTAGAAGCACAGCTTATTAGAGGTGAAGGGGCCTCAGAACCCTCCAGAACAGATCGTTCTTCCCCAAATTTATGTTTTCATGCAGAAAAGACTTCAGTGTCCAGACAGTCAGGAAATATGTCTCCCCATCTCCCCAGCCTTGAAACCTTGGAGATTCATACACATTAACATATCTCAGTCTCTGAAAAATCCTGCAGTAAAGAAACCTGCCTAACCAGTATCTGTGAAACAGTTAATCATGGATATTTTTGTTTTTTTCGGTAAGGGGGAGGGTTGGGTAAAAGCTTTGTAAAGTGCTGATCTAGTCTAATCTTGGTCTTGGAGATAAAGAAACAAAGCCCTAACAGAAGGGAAGTGACTTGCTTTAGATCATGTTGCAGTGGAAAAGCTAGGGCTAGAACTTCCTTTGATTGAATTAAAGCCTAATAGATTTCTTAAATTTTTTAAAAAAATTATATTTTATTGATTATGCTATTAGAGTTGTCCTGATTTTTCCCCTTTGCCCCCCGCCCTCCACCCAGCACACCTCACTCCCTCAGGCAGTCCCCCACCATTGTTCATGTCCGTGGGTCATGCGTATATGTTCTTTGGCTACTCTATTTCCTATACTGTACTTTACACCCCCATAGCTATTTTGTAACTACTTATTTGTACTTCTTAATCCCCTTACCTTTTTACCCATTTCCCCACACTCCCCTCCCATCTGGCTAAATGCTTATCTTTACTATTCAGTATGTAATTCTTAAAAACACCTGACTTCAACAGTTACTCAACCATGGCCAAATTGCTTCATCTGTATCCCACCCACTTTTTTTTTTTTTAAGATTTTATTTATTTATTTTTAGAGAGAGGAGAAGGGAGAGAGAAAGAGAGGGAGAGAAACATCAATGTGTAGTTGCCTCTTGCATGTCCCCTACCAGGGACCTGGCCTGCAACCCAGGCATGCCCTGACTGGAAATCGAACCAGTGACCCTTTGGTTCCCAGGCTGGCACTCAGTACACTGAGCCACACCAGCCAGGGCTCCACTCACTTCTTACTGTTCTCCAAATTGGATTATTTTAAAACGAATCTAAATCATTTGATGAATGAATTCCAAATACCTAGTTATGTATCTCTAAAAGGACTTTTTTCAATCTCCTATCAAACCACAATGGCATTATCATTTAAAATGAAAATATGACTCGGGGTGGTATGGCTCAGTGGATTGAACGCCAGACTGCGAACCAAAGGTTAACCGGTTCAATTCCCAGCCAGGGCACATGCCTGGGTTGTGGACCGGGTCCCCAGTTGGGGGCATGTGAGAGGTCTCTCCCCTTCTCTCTGAAAATAAATAAATAAAATATTTTAAAAATAAATAAAATAAAATGAAAATATGCAGTCAGTGTTCAGATTTCCACCTTGTCCGCATTTTGTTTGTTTATAATTGGCCCTCACATTGCACTTGGATGCTGGGTAGCTATTGTAAGCTTACTTGTCATTATGGCTACTTAACAGCTCTGAGACCTTGATCCAAGTTACTTAACCTCTCTGAGAATCAGTATTTGTCAGGGATAATGCAGAACTAATACTAGGAGCTCATACATTATTATAAGAATGGATGAAGATTATAAATATAAAGCATACGCTTCAATAAGTGGTACCTGTACCACTGATAATATTATGATTGTTATTATTATGAGTTGCCTCCTGGACAAGATTACAGATAACTTGGCAGCAGGACCACGTTTTAAGACTTTTTTATTTTAATACTTTGCAAGATATCTAGTCCTTGTGGGTGCTGATTTTTTGTTTGTTTTAAGAAAAGGTGATAACTCCCTTTTCCCACTCCAAACGGAATTCTTTCTGTCGGGGGAGCGGGGGGAGTTAGCATTAAACAATAGTTACAAATGGCATTTAATCAGCTGTTGAACTAAGTTTCCCAAGATTTATATCCTTAACCTGCTCTGTTACTTTTCTCTGTGGCACTTTTCACCTTATAATATACATGGCTTAAGTACTCGATATATTATAGTTATGGTTTCCCCCCTCCCAATAGAATATAAGCCTAATGAGGGCAGAGGTTGTTGCCCGTTCAGTTTCCTGATGTTTCCCAGCATCCAGCACAGTGCTGGCATATAGCAGGTACTGAGTAAATCCATGTACAGTGACCAAGACCTCTTCCCCCATGAGCCTTGCAGGGGTGAATTCAGCTGCTCAGCCTTCAGGGTCTGTAATCACTGAATGAACACAGCTCATATCCTCTCTCATATCCCTCCAGCAATTTTCACCAAGGCTTAGTTCTGTTCCTTGGGCTTCCCTGGTTACACTGAGTAAACTTATGTAGGTTTTGGGCTAGAATAACAATGTTTGCTCATTTTTCTTTTCTTTTTCTTTAAGATTTTATTTATTTTTAGAGAGAGGGGAAGGGAAGGAAAGAGAAAGAGAGGGAGGGAAATATCAACGTGTGGTTGCCTCCCATGCTCTCCCTACGGGGAACCAGCCCGCAACCCAGGCATGTGCCCTGACTGGGAATAGAACCGGCAACCCTTGGTTCACAGTCCAGCACGCAGTCCATTGAGTCGCACCAGCCAGGGCAACAATTTTTGCTCATTTTTCAGCTGTTCCCTGTCAAAATTGAAATCCTCCTCCTCACATACACCTCTGTCTTGTCCACCGTACTGTTTGATAGCAATGAAGTTTTACCTGAGGTAACCATTTTAGTGGAAATCTGTGCTCAAGGACTTTAGAAACCATCCCAGATGGTTATCTGTGTTTAAAGAAAGGCATTCTCAAATTTCACCAACTGATATGTTCTGGTGATTCGAGCCCTGGAGTTCACACAGTTTTCTGTCTGTAATAGGACCTAGGCTGCAGACCTATCCTGTGTTTAGTGCAAAGTAGCCACCAAAGAAAAAAGCTAAAAAGGAAGTTAAGAATTATAATCAAGAATACTAGCTCTGGTTGGTGTGGCTCAGTGGATTGAGCACCAGCTTGCAAACCAAAGGGTCACCAGTTTGATTCCCAGCCAGGGCACACACTTGGGTTGTAGGCCAGGTCCCTGGTTGGGATGGGGGGGTGCGTGAGAGGCAACCATACATTGATGTGTCTCTCCCTCTCTTTCTCCCTCCCTCTCCTTCTACCTCCCTCCCCTTCTGTCTAAAAATAAATAAATAAAATCTTTTTTAAAAAAAAAGAGTTATAGTCCAGAATACTGTATTATAAATTCCAAAATTACTAAGAGACTAGATCTTAAATGTTCTAACCACAAAAAGGAAATAATTATATGATGTGATGGAAGTATTAGCTAATGTGGTGGTGGTAACTATATTGCAATATATAAATGTATCAAATCAACACCTTAAATTTACACAATGTCATATGTCAATTAGATCTCAAATAAATGAAGGAATGGAGGGAAGGTTTGGAGTAAGGGCTTGAGGCCTAGCACAATTGCAAATACATTTTTTAAGGAAAGAAGAGGAAGGGAGAGAGGGGAGGAGGGAAGGCATTAGTTAAGGACTTGAGGCCTAGTATAATGCAAATACTATATTTTTAAGTATGGTTCCTGCCTGCCAGAGGCAATGGAAGGATGGAGAACTTGGCCTTTTGTCCCTATAGTTGGGAGTCTTCGTTTTTAGTCACTGTCAAGGCATTGCGTGCTATTGCTTCATTGGGACAGCATCTCAGAATGACCTGATGTAGAAAGAGCTTTGGCTTGGAGACACTGACCTATAAGCTACTTATCTCTGCCATTTGCCAGCTGTTGTGGCCCTGGGCAGTTCATTTAACTGCTTTTTTTTTTTTTAAGTATCATTTATTTTTCAATTATAGGAAAATACAAGAAAGGAAACAAACCCTGGCCAGTAGCTCCATTGATTAGAATGTCATCCCAATATGCCAAGGTTGCAAGTTCCATCCTTGGTCAGGGCACATCCAAGAATCAACCAGTGAATGCATAAATAAGTGGAACAATAAATTGTTTCCCTCTCTCTCTTTTCCTTCCTCCCTCTCTCTAAAATCAATGAATAGAAAAAAGAAAGGAAACAAAAACAGTTCAAAATTTTACCACCTTCACATTTTAAAAGACCTACATGCAACTAGAAAATTTTAAAATGACAGGAAGGCCCTGGCCAGTGTGGCTTAGTGGATTGAGCACTGGCCTGCGAACCAAAAGGTCACTGGTTCAATTCCTGATCAGGGCACATGCCTGGGTTGCGGGCCAGGTCCCCAGTAGGGGTCACACAAAAGGCAACCACACATTGATGTTTCTCTTTCTCCCTCCTTTCCCCTCTGTCTAAAAATAAATAAATAAAATCTTTTAAAAAATAAAATGACAGAAATGAAGAAAAGACCCACCCAAACCCTTTACCCAAAGATACCCACGCTTAAGTTTTTTGTGGATACGTTCAGGAGAAAATGTGCCTTACATTTGCCTACTTTGCTATTGGATAGGATATAATTAAAGCTGTACATAAGGATATTATACCATCTTTATTTTCACAAAGTAATCACACTATATAGACTTTTAGTTATATTTTGCAAATTGGCACACTGAAAGCTGTCTCCTTTGTAAAGGCTGTATAGTATCCCACCACATGGATTCTTTCATTCAGAACGGATTTTTTTTTCTCTCGCCACTTTTCTAGGAGCTTGGGACAATAGTAATGCACAGAACAGTCCAAGTTCTTATCAAACTGAAGGTCTAGTAAAAAATTTGACAATAAATACCTAACAAAATTGGGTAGTTATAAATGCAGTGCAGAAAGCAATATAAGGGTACAAGTGAAGAGCAGCACCACTTGAAATAGAGTGGTCAAGGGAGTCTTAAAAGGTGAGATTCAAGCAGAGGCCAGAATGAAGAAAGGGAATGAGTCAGGTGCTGATTTGAGGAAGAGTGTTCCCAGCAGAGGGAACTGCAAGGGCAAATGCCTGGAGGTAGGAACCTGCCCGGGCTATCATAGGAAAAGCAGAGTGCGCAAGGCAGAGCGCTTAGGGGTGCTAGAGGAGACCACTTCATGCAGGGCATTGTAAGCAATTGGAATTCAGTGTAAGTGCATCCAGAGCCATTAGAGGGTTTTGAGCAGCAGAGGAGAGACATGGTCTGAATTAAGTTTTAACAAATCACCGTGACATCCAGGGTGCTGTGCGGATGCACCAAAAGCAGCCCGCTGTTCCTGACTTTTTTATATCCACTATGGACATTACTAACAAGCTTCCTGCATATATCTTAAGTGTATTTTGGGGTGAATCTATTGAGTGAATTCTTGGCAGTACATTTGTTGACTATGTACATTTTCTAAATTTTCTCCTCCAAAAGCTTGAGCTTTAATTTCCTGGTTAATTAAAGGTTTCAATGATAATGCCCACTTCAGAGTACTTTGGGATCATCAAGCCAGATGTTGGGTTTGAACTGGATATATGTGAAGGAGTTGTACGTGTGATAGTTTTGAGTTCATTAGATTGGCTAGGAAGTGACCCCCTTCTTGGAAGTCCTTTATGGCCAAGGTTTCCTGGGGTCTTGCCTTTTTTTATTTCCCTGTGGCTTCCTTGCTCCATCTGATTTTGGAGATAAAAGATTTCCTCCCTTTGTTTATACATGGTTTATTTTGCAGGACAACAGCCTTTAGGATTGTTTTTCTGGAGTAAGATGGGGGTGGGAACTTGGGTTTAGGGCATTACTTCAGGACCCTCCCTGGATGGTGATGGACATCTTCTTATTCTTTAATTAGTCATCTTCTGGAAGACTGAGATGTGGAAAATTTTGAAGTGGTTACCAGATTGTGACTCTAGGCTGTAGCCAGCAGGTTAAAATTGAGATGCCCAGATTGCTAGCAACACATTGTTTCCAGGAATTGGAGCTTGTGGGCAGAACAAAACAGCCCCCACAGGGGAGTATCCCAGGGCTTCTGAGGGGAAGGTTTCATGCCCTCCTTGAAGGGGACTTGTGAGTTGTGAAAGCCAAACCGTTTAGTCCATCTAGGTGTGCTTCCTGAAAGCTGATTTTCAAGGGCAGCACTATCCAATAGCACTTCCTATGGAAATGGAAATGGTTTATAATCTGCACTGTCCAGGACCGCGGCCACTGGGGCCCTGTAGCCATTGAGCCCTTGAAATAGCTAGTGCGACTAAGGAACAGAATTTATTTATTAAAGATTTTGTTTATTTATCTTTAGAGAGAGAAGAAGGGAGAGAGAATGAGTGGAAGAGAAACATTGGTTGCCTCTTGCCCTCCCCCAACTGGGGATCTGGCCCGCAACCCAGGCATGTGCCCTGATCAGGATTTGAACTGGTGACCTTTAGGTCTGCAGGCAGGTGCTCAGTCCACTGAGCCACACCAGCCAGGGCCTAAGGAACAGAATTTAAAATTTTATTTAATTTTAGGGCCCTGGCTCGTGTAGCTCTGTGAACCAAGCGTCAACCTGCGAACCAAGGGTCACTGCTTAGATTCTGCAGTCAGAGCACATGCCTGGGTTGCGGACCAGGTCCCCAGTAGGGGGTGCGCCAGAGACAACCACATATTGATGTTTCTCTCCCTTTCTTTCTCCCTCCCTACCCCTCTGTCTAAAAATAAAATAAATAAAATCTTTAAAAATATAAAATAAAATTTTATTTAATTTTAATACATTTAAATAAACACATGTTTAGAGGTTATGTATTGCACAGTGCACTTCTAGGCTGTTGCCCCTATGCTCACCCTAACATTGAACTTCTCCCACTTTGCTCTAGGTATCTGTGGCCTTATTCTTTCCTCAGATCAGTGCCCCCATCCCCAAGTTCATAAAGTCTTTTCTTCTGTCTCTCTCTTCCATACTATTGGGGAAGAGGGTGGGTAAACACTTGTACAATAAACAAAATAGCCTGTCTTGTTCTCCACTTGTCTCAGGTGTGCCTTTTCTCCCCAGCTGGATTGAGATCTTCTAACTGAGGTTTCTGTATTCCTTTTGTCATCTCTGTTATATAAATTATACCTATTAAATACTGTCAACTGATTTTTTTTAAAAGATTTTATTTATTTATTTTTAGAAAGAGGGGAATGGAGGGAGAAAGAGGGAGAGAAACATCAATGTGTGGTTGCCTGTCATGCGTCCCCTACTGGGGACCTGGCCCACAACCCAGACATGTGCCCTGACTGGGAATCGAGCCAGCGACCCTTTGGTTAGAAGGCCAGCACGCAAGCTACTGAGCCACACCAGCCAGGGCTCAACTGATTAACTGATTTGCCCTTTTTAACTGATTTCTCCCCTTTTTCTCAGGTGCCTTGAAGAAGAGTCTCACAGCCGAGCAGGTCCGGGCTGATTTCATAACTTTGGGTAGGTCATCACCAAGGTTGCTCATAATGACAGTCCTTGCAGCCCTTTATTATTAATGTCTCCCTATGTTCTCTCATAGGTCTTAGTGAAGAGAAAGCCACTTACTTTTCTGAAAAGGTATCATAATTCCTCTTAATCAAGGTTAAGATCACTTGCTTTTATTTCATGAAAAGAAACAAATGGAAAATGCCTCCTAAAGAAAAGCCGTCAATCATCGTATGTCATTTCCCCAGCTTAATGTTTTTCATTTGGTTTCACGCAAATGACATACATCCAGCTTTTAAACTGATCTATATAGTGCATCTGTAATTTTGTGCATTTTTTTTCAGTGCAACCCCCTGGTTTGACTGAATATAAATGTCGTACAGTTGTTGTTCCAACATGGATTAAATCTTAGAATGAAAGAAAACATTTATATTGTCTTCTGCCCCTCTACACTCCCCACCCCCGGATCCGTGCATATAGACCAGCCCTTAGTTCTGCATTCTTCCTACTGTATAAATATCTAAACATTGCTGTGTTGGGGGCAGAATGAAGAGGGGGGATTTTTCCCATTTTATAACTTTGGCTTTTTGCTTTTGTTCTAGTGGAAGCAGAATGCCCCCACCCTTGCTCGATGGGCCATAGGTCAGACTCTGATGATTAACCAGCTTATAGATATGGAGTGGAAATTTGGAGGTAACTAGTTAAAGCCAGCCTTGGGTCCTTTGGTCGGTAGAGGGTTGGATTGCAGAGGCTTTTAGATAGCTTAACTGGGCAAGGGGTGTTCTCGGTCCTTAGAGACGGTTGGGGCCAGCAGCTGCCTCTCTGTATTGCCGTCCACATTCAGCAGCTGTTTCTATCCTTGGCTCTTAATATGGTGACTTCCTGAAAAGCACATTTTGCTTTCCTCATACTCACCCCCATGCGGCTTCTGCTGCAACAACCTGCAAGAGTGGGGTCTTCAGAATGGGTCCTCAGTCAACCACTTACTAGTTTTCTCTTTTGTGCCATAGTCACTTCTGGGAGCAGCGAACTAGAAAAAGTGGGAAGTATTTTTTTACAAGTAAGTCTCCTGATTCTTGAAAATGGGTAGATTTTTGACTTGGTTAAATATTATTAAGCCTGTCCTGGCTAATGTGGCTCAGTAGAGTGAATGCCGGCCTGCGAACCAAAGGGTCACCAGTTCGAATCCCAGTCAGGGCACGTGCCTGGGTTGCTGGGTTGCCAGCCAGGTCCCCAGTACGGGGCGCGCAAGAGGCAACCATGCATTGATGTTTCTCTCCCTCTCTTTCTCCTTCCCTTCCCCTCTAAAAATAAATAAATAAAAATTTAAAAAATTATTAAACCTACATTGGGTGTCTTTAAATACCCAATTAAATGAGTGGATGTTCCACTGAAGTATCATGTATAGCTCAGCAATGTGGTCAGCCACAGACATGCTCGCCAACATGCTTACTTTCAGATTAATAGGATCCAGGTATTCTTAAAAGTTTGGTTGTTCCTTTAATTATGGGACTTGTTAGAAGTTTTGGTGGACAATCCAAAATTCTCCTGTGTAACTCTCAAGTTAGAAACTGGGTGCTTTGCTCTGGCCGGTAGCTCAGTTGGTTAGAGCATTGTCCTGATATGCCAAGGTTGTGGGTTCAATCCTCAGTCAGGGAACATACAAAAAGCAACCAATGAATACCTAAATAAGTGGAACAACAAATTGATGCATTCTCTCTCTCTCTCTCACTCTCTCTCGCTCGCTCTCGCTCTCTACCACCCTTCTCCCTCCCTCCCCCTTCCCCTCTCTCTAAAATCAATAAATTTTTAAAAATTTAAATTAAAAAAACAGGATGCTTTGATGTTTAAGTGAAAATTCATGTTTCAAGAAATTCTTTGTCCAACTGTCATATTCATTTTAATTTTTTATTTCTTCTTTTTAATCAGTTAAAGTTGGTGGTTAAGAAAGGAAATCAAACTGAAAATTTATATATAGGTGAGTCCAAGTTCCCATTTGAACCTTTTCACTTTCTCTATGTTCTCTTCACTCATTGGGCTTATGTAGCCCACCACAAATCATTTCTTCTAGAAAAAAAAAACCATTGCTAAGCTGTATTATAACTATTGCCTTTCCTTTCCTAAAAGATGGTACAGAGATTGTTAATAAGCCACTGGCAGGTTGGAGACCCCAGAACTGAAAAACCTTTCTGAAAGAGGGGAAAGGGGAGAAAGGAATGGCAAAGATTGAAGAGCAAGAAGTTCTTGCTGTAGAGGTCACATTGAAACATCCTGAATAATGCCCTTTTACCTTTGTGCTGTGGAGTTAGGCCATTTTAAACCCCTCTTCTTTTTTTATGGAACTGAGAACTTTCCTGTGTTCAAGACTCCCAGCTTTTTATTATGACCAATTACCCATCAAGAGCTGCTTGGTTGTACTAAGCCAGAAAAGGGGGAAAAAAAAATCTCTGGGTGGAAATTAATGTTTTTGGGTGATTCTGCGGAGTCGGAAACATTTACCTGAAGCTGAATTTGTTCCCACAGAATTAACCTTGCCTCAGTTCTACAGCTTCCTGCATGAGATGGAGCGAGTCAGAACCAGCATGGAGTGTTTCAGCTGACTCCTGTCCCCCTGCACCTCCGTCTCACCCGTCCCCTGCCACTCCCTCCCCTGTGGGTGACTGCTCTGAGAAGCACGTCACTCACAGGCCTGTGGGACTCTGATTTGGCCCTGCTTGCGTCTTGGGAGCCCAGGTGCAAGGGTTTCTGACAAACAACAGGATTAAGTACTTAAAGAGCCCTACAGCAATTACCCTGTAAATTCTTTAAGGGAACCTCCACCACCTATCTCCCAGGACACTTGTTAGATATTCAAAAAGGCTCTTGCATCTCAGATTCAGAGAGGAAATAAGTGAGTTACCTCCCCATCAAAGTTCCAGAGTAAACAAATGGTGCTGTCACTAAAGATACACGTTTATCTCCCTCCTCCTCCAAAAGCTAGGCTTGTTTATGGCTGAGGGAGACCGACTCTATGAATGACACGTGGGGAGCCCCCAAGATTTCTACACTTTATCCCTGGCTGGTGTGGCTCGTGGATTGAGCACCCGACTGCCAACCAAAGGGCTGCCAATTCAATTCCTGGTCAGGGCATGTGCCTGGGTTGTGGGCCAGGTCCCCAGTAGGGGGTGTGCAAAAGGCAACCACACGTTGATGTTCCTCTCCCTCTCTCCCTCTCTCCCTCCCTTTCCCTCTCTAAAAATTAATAAATAAAATCTTTAAAAAAAACAACAAAACATTTCTGTACCTTCTGGTTTTGGTGGTGGTGCATTGCTAATCAGTTTTTAATGGGGCATCTATGTATAAAAACATGTTTGGTTTACTCTGAAAAGAACTGAGGCTGAACTGTCTATTTCTGGTTTTGCCCTATTGTATTATAATGAGGCAGGCCTTTTGAGGGGTTGTTACAGCTTGTTGGTTAGATAATTAATAGAAGTGGTTCCAAAGAAAAGGTCTGCATCTAACTGTCTTTATGTATGAATTAAAGAGTCATCTGCCTTGCAAAGAGCTAATGCTCTCATCTTCAAAAATCATCTCTCTGGTTTTGCGACAGCCCTGGGTCTTCAGTGAAATTAGCTTTGGTCTGAGATTGGAATTTGTGAAAGCAGTTCTGGGGAAACTTAGGTTAAAAACATGAAAAGCGGAGCATATCTCCGCTTTGTGTTCAGATGACCTTAGCCCCCACCCTAGCACTTAACTTCCTCCTACTTCTCCCCTCAGAAATTAAAAAAATCTTTGAATAGGTAATATATACCCATAATTCAAAAGATACAGTGTAAAGTAATTTCTTCTCACACCTCCATTTCTCAATTACCTAGTTCCCCTCCCCAGAGTCAAGCACCTTTGCTAGTTTATTCTGTTTTTCTGTAGATATTTTATGCATTTGCAAATATATATATATGCATAGAGTTTGACGCCCCCCCGCCCCAATGGTGGCGTACTACACACGCAGTCCTGCAGCTTGCTTTTTCCACTTGGAAATTATTCCACAGAACAGAAAGCAGCCTCAGTCTTTGTACCAAATGTACCATGTTTCTTCAAATGGTTTATTTAACCAGTTTCCTACTGATGGGTGTTCAAGTGGTTTCTATTCTTTTTCTCTTGTAAGCAGTGCTGCAGCTGAATATTTTTGTACATTGTTTTGCATGCATGGAAATACATTTGTAAGGTAAATATATGGATGTGGAGTTGCCGGGTCAAAGCATATGTTGTAAATCAAAGAGTATTAAAAGGAATAAAGCAAAAAGTTCCCTCTGCCCTGTTTCCCATTTACTTAATTCCCCTACTGTCCTCCTACAACAGGTGACCCCTACTATTAGTTTCTTAGGTACCCTTCTACAGGGTTTTTCCCCAACATAAAAGCAATAGGAATTTACATTTTTACTTTTTTGTTGTTTACACAAATGATTATATACTATACACACTATTTTTAATATATCTTGGAGATCTTTCCTTTGGTACTTAGAGTATGCATCCTTTTCTGTGGCTGCAGCATGTTCTGTGTGAATGGGTCATAACCAGTATTTGCAATTTTGCTAAATAGTGCCAGTATTAGGATTAGAGTTCTCCAGAGAACAGAACCAACCGACAGGGTGTGTATGTGTGGAGATTGAGTCATTTATTTTAAAACACTGGTTCACATGATTGTGGAGACTCTGTAAGTGCGAAATCCGCAGGGAGGGCCAGCCAGCTCAAGACCCAGGGAGGAGTCGCTGATTAGTCCCAAGGCAGGCTGCTGGCAGGGTCCTTCTTGCTGGCGGAGGCTGGGGAGTTAGTCTTTGTTTGAAGACCTTCAGCTAATTAGAGGGGGCCCGCCCACAGTATGAAGGGGATTCTACTCTAATTTGAAAGTGCTCCAATTTAAACGTTAATCTCACCCAAAAAACACTTTCACAGAAACACAGAATAACATTTGACCAAATATCTAGGTATAGTGGCACACCCAAGTTAATACACGAAATAAACCATCACGGTCCAAACTGACCTCTGCAGAAATCGTTCCAATTTATGGAAGATTACTGTCCACAAGTACCAAATAAGCAAATTGGTGTCTTTGGACAGAGCATCCAAGAGTGTCCATGAGGTTTCTGAGGGCCTCATGTACCTGAGATCGTTAGAATCTAATGTAAAAAGAATTTACAGAATGTTGGAACGGGGTCATAACTGGTGTGGTTCAGTTGGTTGGGTGCCGACATGCAAAGCAAAAGGCCAGCAGTTTGATTCCCAGCCAGGGCATGTGCCTGGTTTGTGGGCCCATCCCCAGTTCGGGTTCGTGCAAAAGGTAACTGATAGGTGTATCTCTCACATATTGATGTTTCTTCTCTTTCTCCCCTCCCCTCTCTCTAAAAATAAATAAAATCTTAAAAAAAAAAAAAAGCCCTGGTTGGTGTGGCTCGGTGGATTGAGTGCAGGCCTGCAAACTGAAAGGTCACCTGTTCGATTCCCAGTAAGGGCACAAGCCTGGGTTGCAGGCCAAGTTCCCAGTTGGAGTGCAAGAAGCAACTGATCGATGTATCCCTCACACATCGGTGTTTCTCTCCCTCTGCTTCTCCCTCCCTTTCTCTCTCAAAAAAAGAAAAGAAAAGAATGTCATAACAGGAAGACACCTAAAATACAATCTAGTTAAATTCACTTATACTACAGATGGGCAAATGGAGAAATGGAGACCTGGAGACTGACCCTGGGCCACTGGCCAGTGGTCAGTGCTGCCTCATGAGGCATGAGGTCCTGCTTGGTTCAGAAATGGGATTCTGGGTGACCAGAAGTGGATTCAGCCTAGCAAATCATCCAGGGTTTCAGGCAGTGCTCTCAGCAACAGTTGCTGGAGAGATTCTGAACAAGGAGCTCCTTCTGCTGCCCAATTCAGGCCCTCCTGCCCCACCTGGATCACAACAGTGGCTTCCTGGTGTCTCCCCAACCCCTTCCCCAGTCTTCAGTCTCACAGCTTCTACAGTCTAGCCTGTTTCTTACATTAGCATTCTTATGGGCAAATCTCATGTCAGCTGACAGATCCAAACACTCATGTCTCTTCATGGTGTCCTGGGTAAAATCCAAACTCAGCACACCACATCCCACAGTGTGGCCCTGCCTGCGTCTTCCACCACTCCCATTTCTTTTGCCTTCTAGCAGGTGTCCCGTACTACAGAACCTAGTCCACCAGATGCTAATAGCCACCATGCCACGAGGCCATCTGTCTCTTCTTCCCCTACAGTGCTGCCCCACACTTCAAGTCGTAGTGTCCAGGGCACTTCGGAAGGCCTACGTGACAGCTCTGAGCCACAGTATACACCCCTCAGGTCTCCTTTGGACCTCTACTGCAGGGGCCAGGAGTGGAGACTCTAGAGTTAGACTGCTTGGTTCCAATTCTTGCCCCTGTTACCTACTGCGTGACCTCAGGAAAGCTCCTAACCTCCCAGAACCTTAGTTTCCCCATTTGTAAGCCAGGTGTAGTTCTTGCCTCGGAGGGTTTTTGGTTAGATCACTTAGCACAATGCCTGTTCAACCAAAGGTGAGCTCTTCATTATCAAATTTTTATAATTACTGGTTTTCAACATTCTCTTCCCCACTAGCCTGTGGGCTTCTTGATAAGAGATTTGTTTTTCAGCTCAGGAACTCCAACACTTAACATCAGTTAGCTCCCCTCCTCCCCACCCCCACCAGGTAACACACTCTATTGTTAGTTCAAATGAAATGAGGCTGCCAGTAGACCTTCCTTGGAAGGACAGTTGACAAGGAAAACTGCCAGGCTTTAAAAGAATAAATCTGGGGAAGCTGGTTTAATTGTTGCTGTGTTTTAACATAGATCATAGATGAGTCTTCAGTGTAAGGCAAGCCGGCTGGGCACCCATCTTCCAAGAGCAGTAGGAAAACTTGCTCCCTGGTTCACAAACATTCTTGGGAGTTGGGTGATAAACTGAGTAGGCAGATAACCAACAGTCTGTCTTTTCAGGACCCTGCTTCTGTCAAGAGGAGATATATCCTCACTCCCGTTTGCTATAATCCAGATCCCATTATGAACTCCAGGAACTATTCCAGCCCCAGTCCTGTATCGGAATGTTGTCACAAAAATAATCTATTGTATAAGGAGCATCGATCAGGGCCCGTAGACTGTTCGGCAGGGATTTGGTCACGGTGCTGGGGGATTTGAACAGGGTTTTTCTTACTATTAGCACTTCATCTTTGCATCAATCACTCTTGCTCCTATTCTACTTAGAAATCTGCTGTCTGTTAACCTGGTCTCTAGCTGTAGGTTATTATGTTATATTTTATTTACTTTTGGGGTACAATGTTCCTTAAGATGGGATCGTCAGGCCACGAGAAGATCAACCAGAAATACCTGTATTCTTTCCCTGGAGGAAAAAGGACTGTCTGGTTGGGATTGAGGGAAACGTTTACCTTTCCGTTCTGACACCGTTGTTTCTTTTTACTCTGGTAATATTTTTAAAAAAGAAAAGAAAAGCAGGTGATGGCAGGAAAACCTCCAAATAGTCCAAGTGGTCAGCTGCTCCCCAATGGGACCAGCTGCCCCCCACACAAGCATTTACCGGAGTGTAGAAATGGACTTTTCAAAAGACAGAGAACCTAACAACAAACATTTTCCTAAGCATATTTGGTCTTTTCCAGGTTGTTGTTGTTGTTTGCAAATGCCACGTTTCACAGAGGTATTTCAGAACTTCTGTGAAAAGTGTCATATATAGTGTCTGGTGGGTAATACCTTGTATTTGGCAGCACTGTACTTTTTTCAGGGGAGCCAAGTTTATTAAGGGCTATTTCACATATAGTAAAATCCACCCTTTTAAGTGTACAATTCAATGAGTTTTGATAAATGTGTAGTCATGTAACCACCACCACAATCAAGTCATAAAATATCCATCACCCCAAAAAAGATCCCTCATGAGACTTTGGAGTCAGTCCCCTCCCCTTTCCCCCCAATGCTGGCGACCACTGACCTGATTCCTGTCCCCACAGTCTGCCTTTTCCAGAACGTTGTATAAATGGAATGATTCATTATGTAGTCTTTTCTGCTTAGCTTCTTCCACTAAGCATCATGTTTTTCAGATCTATCTATGTTATTGACATGTCAGTAGTTTGGGGTTTTTCCCCCCCCTTTTTTAAGCCTGGTTTGTATTCTGTAGTATGGATACATCCCAGTTTTTTTTTGTTTGTTTGTTTTTGTTTTTGTTTTTGTCTATTTTTTAAAAAGAT
This sequence comes from Mormoops blainvillei, assembly GCA_004026545.1. NCBI lineage: Eukaryota > Metazoa > Chordata > Mammalia > Chiroptera > Mormoopidae > Mormoops > Mormoops blainvillei. The sequence goes on from PVJD01006202.1 coordinate 85,731, forward strand.
TGTATTTATTTATTTTAGAGAGATGGTAAGGGAGGGAGAAAAACATTGACATGCGAGAGATGCATCGATCGGCTGCCTCCCACACGCTGCCAAGCGGGGACCTGGCCCACAACCTAGCCATGTGTCCTGACTGGGAATCCAACTGGCGGCCTTCCGGTCCACAGGCTGGCACTCAATCCACTGAGTCACACCAGCCACAGCTCCATTACCTTTTTAAAAATGCTTCCTGCTAATGTAGAATGAGTTTGAGTTTTGAAGTCAGACTGGGGTTCACATCTGCCTCTTACCATCTGTGTTCACGAATGCACTGATCTGATGAGAATGTCGGCCACTCACTGTGTACCAGCTCCAGAGCTGCCGTGTGTGACCTTGAGGGGAGTTGCTTCCCTTCTCCGTACTTTTGAGGTTCAGCTGTAAAATGGAGAAAGTGTCTGCCTTGCAAGGTAATTGCGAGGCTTGACCGAGGAGGTCTCTGTAAGCCACCGAGCCCGGTGCCTGCTTCAGGGTGGTGCCTCATCACCACTGCCACCTGTCTTTGAGTTGTTAGTTTTAAACCACAGTATTTGGAGAAAAAGGGAAAAGAAACATAATGAAATTTTCATCTCAGGACTAAATGACTGGCTAAACCAGTGGTTTTTGACATGTCAGTCTCTAGACCAGCAACATCAGCATCACCTGGGCACTTGTTAGAAATGTATATCCTTGGACCCCACTCTGGATCTACCAGGTTGAGAGCTCCACGGTGAGACCCAGCGGTCTGCTTTTTTAATGAGTCCTTGGAGGGTGATTTTGATGCATGCTCCAATGTGGGGACCACTGGGCTACATACACCATCCCCTGCCTTAGAGAGGCCCCTGAATGGGTCTTTAATAAACACAGACTATGACCAGGCTGTGGAGAACCTGCCAGGACTCCACCTCAAACAGAGATGCCTCGGGACTGTGGGCTGTGCAGGCTTGAAATCAACCCATAGTTAGGGACACCCCCTAAAACAGGCCGGCTTTCCCCAGGAGCACCTGGTGACTCGGTCACCCTGGAATTCAGTGAAAAGTTGTATTTATTTTCTTGAATTAGGGGGTTCCTCAATTTTTTCATCTTGCTGAATAAACAGGGCACATGTGAGACTTCATGGAGTGCTTTGTCCTGGTGGCAAAGGAAAGGGGATATTCTTCCCTTTATACCTGGTACATTCAGTTCAACCAGTGGTTCTTTGAACTGCTCACAACCTGTGTATGGCAGCCTCGATACCAAATATTCTCAATGTCAAATATTCTGCCCCCTTGTCCCTTTGAGAACCCTTATACTGGTTAGATCTTTTTCATGGGTTTTCGATTTAGAAAGAATTGTCCCAGTAACTATGTACAACACACGGTGCCAGGGTTGTGGGAGCACAGTGAATTAGGAGGCTTGGCCTCTCATCCTTGAGGAACTGGAAGCTGACTTCAAAAAACTAGAGCAACACAGAGGAAATCGTAAATTCCCGTGGACGGGCTGTGAGTGGTGGATGAGGAGGACGCCGGGTTCCAGTGCCCCGTGAGGAGAGGGAGGGAGTAGTCCAGGAGGCCCCGCCGCAGGCCCTGACAGCCGTGAAGAGGGGGCGTCTGAGGGCCACACTTCTCTTTGACATGGCCCCTGTGTTGAGGAGATCAAGAAGCTGCCTCTGGCCTCTTTGGAGAGACCCGTTTACCTACTGTTGACTAAATAAAGGCTTAGAGAGGCTTATGGAATAAGGCGGCTTTCACATCAAAGGGCTCTTACAAAACAGCCTGGTGATGAGTTAAGTACAAATGAATCAGAAACAGATGGACTCAATTTCCTAGAAAATACCCCTGGGCTTCCACAAGAAGAGGGAAAGTGCTCAGCCAAAGGCATTGTGGGTTTTTGCTGATCCTAAAATATGCTCCGCGATTTTGCCTGAAAGCGAGCCGAGGTGCTGGGCCTCCATCAGGCTCCAAGTCATCAGAAGCCCCAGGCTGGAATCCTGCCAGCCCATCAGCTGATTCCTAGCAGCCCCCTCACCAGCTCTCGTCAGGGACCCTGACGGAGACCCCCATCAACTCGGTCCTGCTCTGGCTTTACAAAGGTTGGACAGAAGTGCCAGTGAGACCTTCCTCTTTTCTTTGTTGGCTCCCTGGCTATAAAATTCAGGAGTTAATGTAGATGATCTCTGAAGGCCTTTTCAGCACGCGTGTTCCATGAGCAATGACAGCGATACCTGCCAGCGTTCACTGGGCTCCTCCTCACGCTGCCGCTGCGGTAAGCGCTGTATATACATTGGGTTGCTTTACTGCTTTTAGCGACCCTGAGCCAGAACTGCAATTATCTCCGCTGTATAGATGAGGAAACTGAGGCGCCGAGAAATTAAATAGCTTTCCCAAAGGCCCACAGCTGGTGTACAGTAGAATCTAGATTTTAACCAAGTGATAAGGCACCTTTTGGTAATTCCTAGGCTGTCAGTTCCTGGACTTTCATTCTGTGGCAACCTTCTAGTCCTTGGGTTGGTACCAAACAGTCAGTCCCGTCTCTGACTGTCCTGCCCGGGGCTCTCGTTCTCTCCTGCACCTGGCCAAAGCCACCTGAAAACGCAACTTACCCTCGCTTACCCTCTGCTCCCCCGGATGCCCACGTGCCTGTGTTTAGATGCTGGGAACACATAGCCTTGCTCTCAGGGAGGTGGCCATCAACTCCAGGGCAGCGTGACGGATGCCCGCTGGAGGAGGTATGCGGGACACAACCTAGGGGCCCAGAAGGAACATGTCTGACTGACTCGGGGGAGGCGCCAGCATTAGCGAGGCAAGCAGGCAAGATGGGGTGATGGTGCCGCTGCAGCGGGGCGTGCTGCCTTACAGGGAGGTGGGAAGAGGCATGGTGCTTGTGGAAGACCTAGACACAGAGTAAGACGACAAGAGCTTCCTGGGGTGAGTTTTGGGGAAAGTGGCAGGAGAAGAGGCCAGCTAGATAGTCGGGGGCCATATCGTACCAGGTGAGGCTTAGGACTTGGTCCTAAAAGGCATCTTGGGCAGGCGTTAAGCCGGAGTGCCACAGGAACATCTACACCCTGCCTTCTGGTCAGACCCTTCTCCTTGGTGTCTCCCAACTCAGTGGGGAGTGGAGGCATTGAGGGTGGGGCACGCACCCTGAGCAGCCCTTAAGAAGAGCTCAGGCAGGGTTCACTAACAGCGCTGGTGATGGCAGCTGGTGGCTTTGACCCCGAACACCCACCTCCCACAAGATGACCCAGGTCCTCTGACTTGAGACAGCTAGAATAGTCCAGAAAGCAAGCATCTAGGCAGTGGTCCTAAGCCCTGACTGCACTGTAGAATCACCTGGGGGACGTTTGAAAAACACCACTGTAGGATCTCTGGTAGTGGAGGGGTCTGGCATCAGTGTTTTCAGAAGCCCCTCAGGTAGTTCCAGTGCATGGCCAGGGTTTGGAATCGCCCACAACCTTTGGTGTGCATCAGAGTTTCCCTGGGCACTTACCTTACCTCAGCCCAGACCTGCGAAATCAGCATGGAGTGGAATGGGGAGAGATCAGGGCGGCTGCATTTTTAACGTGCTCCCTAAGAGGCTTTTGGGGTACATACAATACTGAGAACCCTTGATCCTATCATTTGGATATATTTGCCCGGGCTTCTAATGGAGCGTGAGTCCTGGAGGGCGCATGGTAAATGCTGATTACATACAGATTGATCAGAAAGGTGACCCAGACGCAGCTCGAAACCCTTCTCATGAACTGGCAAGTGTTTGATGACTCCTCCGTTCTTGGAAGAGCAGAGAATAGAACTAATGGCAGTTTGCAGGGTCTTACAGAATGCTCTCACTCACCATCCACTGTCAGGGTGCTTATCTGGGTAGGTGGGGCAGAGTAGCCCTGTACCTGGGCTCTGAACTCCTGGCTCCACCCCCACCCTCCTTGCTCTCTTGAGCCTCTCTCTCATGAAGAGCATGTGTTTGATCATTTAACTAGTCGAGTTGGTGATATGGTCAGAGTACAGAGGGGTCTGAGTGCCAGCCTGAATGGTTCTGATCATATACAATGAGAAGTCATTCAGCTTTCATATAACAAATATTTACCGAGGGTCTGCTTGGCACCAGGCATGCGCCAGGCCTTGGGGGCACCTTGTGAGCAAAACCAGCCTCACAGGATTACTCTGCATGTGGAGACAGACAGTGGATAGGTAAAGAAGTACATAATTAACTCTCTGTGGGTTTGGATAGGAACCGTTTTCATGCAAGGATAGGGAATGTGTGATGGGGGCTTCTTATGGTGGTCAGGGAAGATGTCCCTGAGGCGATGACAAGGAACCTAGTCCTGCAGGATGATAGGAGCCTGCCATGTAATGAATGGAGGAGAGACGGGGTGGCATGTGCAAAGGCCCTGAGGCATGCCTCGTGTGTTTGAGAAACAAAGAGGCCAGAATGGCTAGAGAGGGTGAGAAAGGGGAAGTGTAATGAGGGTGGGGGTTAGCAGGGCCCAGACATGCAGGGCTGGTTAAGGAATTCAGTCCTTTGGCAGGAGAGCAACCTGCGTTTTATCTCCCAGGTAAGAGAGTGCATCAAGGGTTTGAGTGATGGAGAATGAAAAGAACAATGTGGAATATCATGGACATTTCAGGGACATGGGTGTCAAGTTTGAACTCAAGTGTGGCCTGGGGCAAGTCATTTCCCCTCTGTGGGCCTCTGTTTTCCATCGGCCCAGTGACCTGGGTCTGGTGAGGGGTCCCGAGAGCCTCTGGCTGTCCAACATAAACTGAGGATAAAGAAGTGCCACCACGGGCGTGGCCATGACAGTGAAAAGCTTTCGGAATCCTTGTTGCTGACATTTGTTCCTAACTGAGCAAAGTCGTTGCTCTCCTTGACTGTGCTGTTGTCCCGAGAGCAGGAGAGTGGTAAATACTGATTGACGGAGGCTGAGCTGGCCTTATTTCACGGTGGTCTCATTCCTCTTTATCCCTGGAGAAAAGTGTGGAGTGGCTGGGGGGAGAGGTGAGAGGCAGGGGGGCTGGAGGCAGTGTGCTTGGGTCGCTGCCTGGGGACAGTGGTTGGGGTGAAGCTGAGAGCTGGGTGCTGGGAAGGTGTCATATTTTATGAATGATTTCCTGACAGGTAGAGAGGCTGACTCAGCTGGCAACCTCCCGTGGGCTGGTGTGTGGGGCCTGCTTTTCCGGAGTCGAATACTAATCTGCCCGGGGCAGCCGGCTCAGGGAAGGAAGGGCCTCCAGCTCGGTGGGGAGGACAACTGTGCATCCTTGGCGGTTTTTTCTCCCCGGAGCTTTTCTTAGGTTGTCTGGGGCGGGCTGTGCGGGAGGGAGCGGGACCCACCTGGCCTCTCTCCTCCTCCTCTTTCTTTTCCTTCTCCCTGCGCTCCTCCTCAGGGGCCTGCTGTCAGCGGCTTTCAGCTCCATTGCGCCTCACACAGAGGGCCCCGCCTTCAGCAGACCTGAGTCTGGGGGAGAAGGTGAAGGCTGCCACCCAAGAACCCTCTGCCCAGTTAGCCTCTGCACCCAGGAGGCTGTGGGGGAAGGGGGCTGAGCTCTCAGCAACCAGGGAGGCAGAAGTGAGGGGGGATTCTGCTTTCTCCCTCCATGCACCAGCCCCTGGGAGCCCTGTCCCCAGAGAGCTCCCTCGCTGGTTGTGCCATCTCCCCCAGGTCAGAGAAATCATTCCAGAGAGAAGCCCGTGCTTGTGGCCGGGGTGGGAGCGTTTTCAAACCTGTCTCAAAGCCTGGGAAGAAGATGTGCGTTTCTGAGCTTTGGGTGTGTTTGCTGTCAGAGAGGAAAGGGAATCTGTGGGATGAATGTCCAGCTACCCAGCAGGTGTCAGCAAGGCCTGGCATCTCCTGCCAGGGGCCCAGGCGGAATTTTCCACTCTGCAGGGGTTTTTCATTGAGTTCTTACTACCACCTAAAGAAGCAGTTCTTATTTCCCCCATTTTACAAGTGAAGAAACAACCCCAGAGAGGGGAATCCCTCACTACAGTTTTGCCTGGAAGAGTCTGCGTGACCTTGGGAAAGTCACTGGCCTGCCGGGGCCTCAGAGAAAGGGGTCCATGACTCACATCCTGCCTCAGTCCTAAGGGCTCAGGGGAGATAAGGATGCCAAGTGCTCTGGGACACCCAGTTTCCTCCCTCTCAAGTGGTGATTAGATTGGGCCTGCTGTAATTATCAGCACTTGGAAGCAATTTGCAGGCGACTGCAGGCGGTGGGAGCAGAGGGGAGGAGGACGCCTCCGGGGACCTAGAGAATCTAGCTGCTGAGGAGCATCTGGGTCAAGGTCTTCTCCCAGGGTTGTCTGCCGGCAGAGTCAGGCCTACCCGCTCATCCTGGTATTTTTGCCTCGCCCCTGGGAAGAGGGATCAGAAGTAGCAAGGGTGGCTGGTGATGCTGGAAATAAGGGGGAATAAGGTGGCAAATTTTCACACGCTGGGCCCCTGGAAGCCCCTGTCAGTGTTCCCTTGGAACCAGCATGTGGCTTTTCCTCCTTCCAGACCTATGCTTACTGCCTGGGGGCCTGGGGGCAAGTTGCTCGCCTCTCTGTGCCTCAGTTTCCCTCTCTCTGAAATGGGAGCAATGCTGACTCTGGGGCTGTTGGAGGAGTACATGAAGCTAGCGTGTGCTCTTGGCACCTGCAGTAAGCCGGTCAGTGACAGTCATCACTGCAGGGTGGCTGTTCTTGTCGCTGGCCCTACACCTTGCCTGGCCCACCTCTTGCGTTATTTTGGACACTCTCCTGGAGTGAAGGCGACTGTCTCCTTTGACTCCTGACCAGTACCCTGATGGTACTTCCATCTGAGTCCCTGAACTTGTACCTGAACTGTACTTGCTTCTTTATGCATGTGTCCCAACGAGGCAATGAGCTCTTGGAATTCTAGGGCTGTGAACCCCACAGCGGACAGTGGTCACTGTTGGAGGGATGTTTTGACAGTTACCAGGTGGAGGAGGGGAGGCAGGGCTTCTCTTTTTGCCTGGTGTCTTGCCAGGCTCTGCGTCACTTCTGGTGCTCTGGCTGCCTGGGGCCTCTGAGGCTACTCCTCATTCATCGGGCCTCGGCACAGGTGCCATCTCCTCCAAGGGGCTTCCCCTCGCGTTCCCCATTGTTCTTTATGACATCAGGGACAACAGTACGTTTATGTGTTACCCCCTTTAAAATTATTTTTAAATTGACTTTAGAGAGAGGAAAAGAGAAAGAGAAACATCAATTTGTTGTTCCACTTCTTTATGCTTTTATTGATTGATTCTTTTTAAGATTTTTAATTTATTCCTTCCTAGAGAGGGGGAAGGGAGGGAGAAAGAGAGGGAGAGAAACATCGTTGTGTGAGAGATACATCCATCAGATGCCTCTAGCGTGCCCCCAAGTGGGGACCTGGCCTGCAACCCAGGCATGTGCCCTGACTGGGAATCGAACCAGTGACCTGTCAGTTCGCAGGCTGGCTCTCAGTCCACTGAGCCACAGCAGCCAGGGCCTGTTGGTTGAATATTATATGTGCCTTGACTCGGTATCAAGACCACAACCTTGGTGTGTTGGAATGAATGACACTCTCAACGACTGAGCTACCTGGCCAACTTAAAAAAAGGTTTTTTTTAGTCCTTTTGATTTTGGAGAGAGAAAGAGAGAGGGAGAGAGAGAAACATCAGTTTGCTGTTCCACTTACTCATTGCTTGATTCTTTCATGTGCCCTGACCAGGTATCAAACCCTCAACCTTGGTGTGTGGGGACGATGCTCTAACTCACTGAGCTACCCAGCCAAGGCTATGTGTTAGCCCTTTCATTGTCTTTCTCTCCTTAGCCCAGAGCTTGATACTGAATAAATGGTTGATGAATGAACGAATGAGTGAATGAACAAATGAATGAATACTGTAATTGCGTGGATACAAACTGGAGGTAAAACTGATGTGAGCAGCCAGACCCCGTGGGGCCTTGCTCACCACAGCAAGCGCTGCTCCTGGCGGGTGGGAAGGCCGAGGCCGGAAGGATCTTAAATGGGGCAACAACACCACGACCAGAATTGTGTTGTTAAAAGGCCTTCCTGTCACCTCCTGAGGGTTGAGGGGAGAGGAAGGCAGGAGACCAGACTAGAGGCTGCTACAGTCTCTTATTCTCTCCCTCCTTCCTCTCTAGGTCTCCCCTTCTCTAGAATGGCGTTTTGTCAACTCAAAGCCGAGTTCCTCATGAACTGTCTTGGTAAACATCCTGGGGGCCAGGAGAACGGTTCTTGGTTCTTTTTAATTCTTTTCTCCTCTTTGAAAGAGTAGCTAAATAGAAAGCTACCGCACTGGGGATAGAGAAGGAAATAGCGGGCGTGCCCAAGCCAGAGGCCTCCGGGTGTCTGGAGCAGACCGTGCGCCTCAGGCTGGGTGTCGATGCACAGTGTGATTGAAAAGTGAATGTAGTGTGTGTCCCCACATCGCATCAGAGCAGCCTGTCCCTGACTGAAAGGGAAGGTGCTACAGGAAGCCCATAGGCTTTTGGGGGTGGAGAGCAGATCCGCGGGGGCAGGAGGGACACCTAGAAGAGATTGGGTCCTGTGAGGTGGCAGCCTCACTTCCTTGTCTCTGGGTAGAAGTCAGGCTGACTCTCTGGGCAACCCTTGGGTCCGCTGTTAGCTAGCCTTTAGGTAAGCCCTTACTCTGCACTGATCTCAGTGTCCTGGCCATGCCATGGGTGGGCCTTTAGCAGAGGATGTGGGTGTGGGAAGGACCCGTTGGTTGATGATGTCTTCTCTGCCCCTCCCATGGCGGTGAGGAAGCCTTGCCTAGACTCCTTGAGGTGGAGATACAGTATGGGGGTGGGTGGGGGTAGGGGTACAGGGTGGCCCACCGGCCCGCCAGGGCTCCGAACCTGAGGAAGACAGAGGAGACAGAGAAAGGGCCTGAGGGAAAAGGATAAGTGGCAGACTCACAGGAGGTGGGAAGGGAAAGTTGCATTTAGAGATGCGGATGGGAACAGGCAAAAATGCAGACAGCAGAGGCGGCGGCTAGAGAAGGCGGAGGATGGAGAATGTACCGTAAGTCCGAGACCAGCACTTAATTCATTTACTTCATTTAGGTCACTCTGGGACCCCAGTTCTGCCACCGTCTCTTTTAAGGCCTTGACTGTGCAGGACCTCAGTTTCCTCACCTGTTCATAGGGTTTATAGGGGTAATAAGATTTATAGCAGCAGCTTGTCATGAAGCCCACAAAAGACATTGTGCACGTCAAGGTCCAAATTCTAACGAACTGAATTTTTGACTGAGGAGCTTGGAGAAAAGACCTGGACAGAAATAAGCCCAGCAGAACAACGTAAGTGTTTAAGAGTTAGAATTGCCTTATTTTGGCAAAGGGCATTGTTTGTGAGGATGTAAAACATCCAGATATTGTCTGTAACAAAAGCTCGGCAGGTGAGATGACACCCTTTGAGAAAGGCTGGGTGTCGTCATTCGTTTCTGTCTTTTAAACCCAGGCGTGCTGGGCTAACCTGACCGAACCCTGACCCAAAGGCTCCTCCTAGTGGTTAGTTCTAAAAACACTGACTGTTCCGTAGCTTGCTATTTCTCCCCGGTCAAAACAATACATTGCACTCCCCCTACCCTCCACCCCGAATACCAAACGAATAAATCCAAATACAAGATATTTTCTGTAGGAAAAATCCCTAGAAGAACAAGGCTGGGCTTGTGGACATGAGCATTTTACATGCAGCCAGGTTACATCTAATTCTCTTTCCAAAAAACATTTGCACGAATTTGGGTTCCCTTTTTGGCTTATTTACATATACGTACCGAAATGAGACTGGATGGATCACTTCCCCACAGCATCCTGTCCGTAAAATGAAAGAGCTGGGTTTTAAAAAAAGAAAATGTGAGGGAGCCAAACTTTTCTAAAGAATATGAACCCCGCTTTGCACTTACAGAGGGGGGCGTGTGGTCAGACCAGTGGCTGAGCTGGCACAGGCTGGGGAGACAGCTGCAGGGGGACAGCCCAAGGTCACGAAGCTAGTGAGCCTCAGCTGGCTTTGCTTGCCAAGCCTCTCTTATCTTCCAGGCCTTCGCCGCCCCCACTCTCCCACTCCTATCCCCAGCTTCTTCATTCATTCCACCGACAAACAACTCTAAGTGGCTACTGTAACCAGTCTATCTTCATGTTGGGGATGCCGAGGGAGCACAAACAGATGTGTCCCTGCACACTTGAAGAGCCTCACAAATAAACGTGTAATTGCAAATGGAGCCACATGGCTGGCCGGGGCAAGAGGTGCAGACGAGTGCAGCGTGGGGGAGCCTGCGGTTGGCTGGGCGCAGCCTCTGTCTGTATCCTGAGAGCCTAGAGTGGCCATGAGGCAACTTAAGCAGTGGGGGGTGACTGAGTGAAAGACTGAGCAGAAAGCTCAGTGCATGCTTTTGAAGCTGCCAGGCCTCCCTGTCCCTCACAGGCCCCATCTGGGCCTCCTGGCCCACAGGGTCTGCTGTGGCGGGGGTTCCCCAAATGCGGGGAGCAGGTGGCCGTTACGCCCGCCTCCAGCAGCTAAGTCTGAAGCACTGGCCACTTCCTCCCTTTGCTCTTCTTGTGGTTTGCTGGCGGGGCTGAGGCGTCTCAGGCATCTCAGTGTTGAAGGGAGTGGGAGGGGGCAGCTGGACTGTCCTAACTGGGACCACGGACGTCCTAGCTCTCAGTTTGTCCCTGATTCTGAAGGCCCAGCTCAGCCTTTTCCTACCAGTTGTCCCAGCCCCGGTATTATCAGGAGGGAATCTGTCCAGAGCTTCTCTCCACCCCCTCCCCAGTGTCTCTCCCCACCCTCCCCATAGGCTGTGAAGTGGGACAGAGGGGTACCTGGCCCACACTGCAGAGGGGTCTTTAGGCTGGGGGCTGGGGGCATGGGGGTGCTTCTTATGGACACTCATTTTCAGCCCTGTTGTTTTTTTCTGGTTTCCATACTTCCCCTTCTCAAGTTCTTCTGGGTCCCCCAGGCCTGAGGCACGTCTCAGTCAGAATCCATTTTCCACCCAACAATATTTACTGGGCCCCTACCCAGTGCCAGTTCTGGTGAGATTGGGGGAACGGAAGAGTGGGACACGCCCACGCTTCTGAAGCTCACAGCCCAGTGGAAAGACAGCAGAACCAGGGCAAGTCAGTGAGAGAAGCACTTTTCTGGGACTATGTGTACCAACAGCTGTGGACTTGGGGAAGACGGGGAAGGGGGGAGGTGGTCAGAGAAGAGTCCACGGCTTTCTCCCCTAGACTTCCAAAGATAAAGCCTGGTGCAATGGGAAGTTAGGGAGCGGGGAAGAGAATGGGAGCAAGAGGTAGAGAAACACGTACTATGGTTAATATTTCCCCACAAAATTACAGCTGTTTGGTTCGAAGGACTATTCTTTATTCTGAGATGATGGCCTTCCTGAATTTTGGTGTTTTAATGTCCTTTCCAGAAGATTTTTGTTTGTTTGTTTTTTATTGTGGTAAAACGCATAACATGAGGCCTGCCCTCTTAACAAAATTTTGTGTGTGTGGCATAGTATCATTAACTAAATGCACAATGTTGTATAGCATTACCCTAGAGCTTACTTATCGTGCATAACTGAAACTCTGTGCCCACTGAACAATAACTCTGTATTTCCTCCTCCCTCCAGCCCCTTGCGACCACCATTTTCTTTGTTTCTATGAGTCTGACTGCTTTGGATGCAGCCACGTGAGTGGACTCGTGCAGTATTTGTCCCCCTGTGCCTGGCTTTTTTCACCTAGCACAATGTCCTCAAGGTTCGTGGTGTTGTAGCATATGGCAGAATTTCTGTCTTTCATTCTTTCTTTTTTAAAGATTTTATTTATTTATTTTTAGGGAGAGGGGGAGGGAGGGAGGGAGAAAGAAAGGGAGAAAAACATCCATGTGTGGTTGCCTCTTGTTTGCCCCCTACTGGGGACCTGGCCCACAACCCAGGCACGGGCCCTGACTGGGGAATCGAACCAGCGACCCTTTGGTTCGCAGGCCGACACTCAATCCACTGAACCACACCAGCTAGGACAGAATTTCTTTCTTTTTTATGGCTGAATAATATTCAGCTGTATGTATATACCACCTTTCCTTTATCCATTCATCCGTTGATGGACAGGTAAGTTGTCTCTGCTCCTTGGCCTCTGTGAGTGGTGCCACAATGAGCGGGGGGTGCAGGCCTCTCTGAGGCCCGGGTTTCATTTCCTTCGGATGCGCGTCTTGAAGCGGGATTGCTGGGTCATATGGTGGTTCTACTTTTAATTTTCTTTTTTTGAGGAACCTTCATACTGTTTTCCCTAACAGCTGTACTATTTTGCATTTCCACCAACAGCGCACAAGTGTTCTCTTTTCTCCATATCCTCCGATGCTTGTTAACTTTGGTCCTTTTGTCAATAGCCACCCTGACGCATGTGAAGCGACACCGCGTTATGGCTTTGATCTGCATCTCCCTGTTAATTAGGGATGTTGCGCTACCTGTTCATGAGCCTCTTAGCCATTTGTACGTCTTCTTTGGAGAAATGTCTTTTCAGGTCCTTCGCCAATTTTTTAGTCAGGTTATTTGTTTTTGTTTTGTTTTGTTTTATTTGCTGTTGAGTTGTTGGGGTTCCTTTTATATTTTGGGTATCAATCCCTTATCAGATATATGGTTTGCAAATAATTTCTCCCACTCCGTAGGTTCCCTTTTTATTTTGCCGATGGTTTCTTTGGCCACGCAGGAGCCTTTTGGTTTGATGTCGCCCCTCTTGTCTATTTTTGCTCTTGTTGCCTGTGGTTTTGGTGTCATAGCTAAGAAATCGTTGCCAAAGTCGATGCTATAAAGTTTTTCTCACATGTCTTCTCCTAAGAGTTTTGTAGTTTCAGGTGTTACATTTAAGTCTCCAGTCCATTTTGAGTTGATTTTTCTGCACCCAAGGTAGAAAAGAAGGGTCCAATGTTATTCTTTTGTGTGTGCTTATCTGGTTTTTCTAGCACCGTTTGTCGTTAGGCTTTAAGACCTTCCTCGGCAGAATAACAAAATTTCAGTCCTTTGCCGGTTCCCCGAAGTTTCTTTAGAAGTGTTACTTATCTGCAAAATTTTGTGAACCAGACTCTCGTGACTTTATTATAGTGACAAAATATATTTTTAAAACTAGGAGTGTGGTCCAGTATTTACATGGCTGTTGTGAGAAGAGTTGATCAGTCAAAAATGTTCCAGAAAATCCGGGCCATAGGGCCCCTGTCCTTGGAGGACATATCCCAGTCATACTGTGAGCACTTTGGAGTCCAGGGCTCCTCAGCGTAGGCACTCAGGTGACATTTGTTCACTTCTCTACAGCCAAGGGTGCTGAGGTCAGAGGGGTGAAGCCCTTTGCCCACATCACTGAGCAGCTCAGGCAGAGGCAGGCCCGGCCCAGGGCCTCCCAGTTTGGAGCCAGCACTGTTTTAACTGCCCTGTTATCAGCATGTGGCCCTCTGTCTGCACTGAATAAAACCTTCCTCCCGCTGTGGCCCAGAGTGGCTGAAAAAGTGTTTTGAATCCATCTCGGTGGGGCTTGTACCTTCTTAGTATCTCCCCAAGCTGCCAGCTTGGCCATATCCGAAGGAAGGGATAACCAGCCATTTCAACAGAGCGGTGGCTCCGTGTAGGAGCCAGAAATTAGGAAATTTAGCTTCTGCTTCCTGTTGTGCCTCCGGTTTGCTACGTGACATCGGACAGGTCCTTTCCTGTCCCTAGGCTTTAACTATCTCATCTGTTAATATCAACAATAATTGATAACATGTAATGAGTGCCTCCTATGTGTCAGGCACTGCTCTTAAGCACTTTTATAGGTGTGAACTCATTTATTCCTCCCAGTCTTGACCAGATATAGAGATTATTAATGCCTCTAGTATACAGGTGAGGAAACAGAAGGCCAGACAGGTTAAGTATATTGTCCAAGGTCACACAGCTAGTTAGAGGGGCAGCAGGAATTCAAATTCAGGCAGGCTGGCCCCAGAGACCACCTAATAACTATATGATACTGAGAATCTAGAAGATTTATTTTTTCTTGCCCAGAAATGGTATGATTCTGCCCTTTCTGGTGTGGCTCAATGGACTGGGCACTGGCCTCCAAACCAGAGGGTCGCTGGTTCAATTCCCGGTTGGGGCACATACCTGGGTTGTGGGCCGGGTCCCCAGTTGGGGGTGTGCGAGAGGCAATCGCACATGGATGCTTTTCTCCCTCTCTTTCTTCCTCCCTTTCTCTAAAATAAATAAATAAAATCTTTAGGGAAAAAAGAAAAAGAAATGGTATGATTCTTAGACACAGAAAGTGGCAGCCGTTTCAGTTCTAGGCCCTCAGCAAGAGGTTTCTGGTTGAGTTCTTTTAGGCTTTGTTAGACAGCAACCATGCAGCTGTCTCCCTAGAAGGAAGGCAACTGTTGGGACAGGGTTACTTGGGAGGAGTTTTGGCAGAGGAGGAGGAAAAATGCAGAAAGGACAAAGCCCATCTGACTGCCTCTCCACGGCCACTTCAGTGTTCCCTGCAGCTCCACCACGGCCACCCTCAACACAAGGCCCCCACCACCTTTGGCCCTCACTTGGGTGTCTCTGTGGACAGCCAATCTCACCTGCTCTGAAGCATTCCCAGTGGTGCCAGAGTCAATCTCTGAGGACAGCAATCAATCACATCACACCCCTGCTTAAAGCCCTCCCATAGCTTCTTGAAGCTCTTGGAATAAAACCCAAGGTGACCCCTGCCCACCTCTCTGAGCTCATCTCACACCTCCTCCGCTGTGCAGCCCCAGCCAGTGGCCACTAGCATATGGGGCTGCTGAGCTCTTGAAACGAGGCCAGTCTGAATCGGGATGTGCTTGTCCATATAAAATACACACCAGATCTCAAAGCTGTAGTACCAAAAAGAGAGATTGTGAAATATCCCAATAATTTGTATGTTGACTATATGTTGAAATGATAATGTTTCAGGTATGTTGGGTTAAAGAAAATGTATTATTAAAATTAATTATTAAAATTAATTTTATTGTGGCTACTAGAAAATGATAAATTCCGTGTATGTTGCATTCTGTTCCCATTGGACAGGGCTGTTCTAGGTGTACTGGCCTCCCTTCAGTGCCCGGACCACCAAGCTCTTCCCAGCCTCAGGCAGCACTTTGCATCCCCGTCTCTCTTCCTACAGCTCTTCTCACCATCCGCTTTCAGTTGCCCTGCCCTTCACAGCTACTTCTCCATGGCATCATCACTGAGAACCCTGTCTTCCCTTTGCATGTTTGTTGTCTTTTTTCCCCATAGAGTGGAGCCCCTGTCCCCATCCCTCCCAGCAGGTGCCCTGCTCTGGGTCCAGCAACTGGCTGATAGTCAGAGGCCCCGGCGAGAGAGGGATGGGGACTGACCTGAATTTCTCAGCCTGGATCCTTGGGAAGGGGTCTTCACAGCCAGTGGGCTCCACCTGCTGCCGGCCAGGGTTTAGCTGAGGCAGGAACAGTGATCCATGGCTCTAAGCAGAACACACGGTCTGTAAGAGGGGCTTTGGGTTTTGCTGGGTTTTGCTCCCCAGTTACAGCCAGGGTGGCCTTGGACTTTGCTGAGCCTCCCCAGGGTCCATGTCAGCCTGGTGCTCACCACGTGGTGACCTCGGCTGGTCATTCAGCTCCAACCTAAATGAAGATCGCTCCCTGCCTGGGGCTGGTGAGGACCAGAGGGAGGGCTGTGTGTGCAGCACCAATGGGCACAGTGCCAGGGACACGTAAGTACTCAGGTCATCCCATCGTCCTGGTTAACAGCATCCCTGTCAGCCACCACTGCAGGACACTGGCCACAGTGGAGACAGGAAGAACACATGGCCTTGGTTCCTGAGCAAAGGGCCCCCTCTACAGGACAATGTCCAAGTCATCGCCTCCTTCTCTGTTTTCACCCTGAGGACTGCAACTTTGCAAGATCTGGAGGAGGAGGAGGTACCACCATTTCCATGAAAAAGGACTGTGGGTTTTAATTGACTGCAAACTCAGAGTGGGCCAATGGGCGACTTGATTGCTAAAATAACCCTGGAGGAGAGCAGAAGCTTCCAGGACCCAGAGAGGGCGGCAGGGATTGCCACTGGATGGCAGTGAGGGCACGATTCTGGGAACTTGCCTAAGTTGATGGTCGGCTCAAGATCCGAAGATCCGGAGCCCCTTTTACATACACCACTGCTGTGATAGAGACCCTGAGGGTGAGGACAGACAGGGTGGGGCAGGAGGAGGTACCAGCCAGACGCAGGGCTGGATCCCTCCCTGAGTGTAGTAACTCCAGGTGGGGGCGGCAAACGCTGGGTTCTGTCCTTTTCCAAACACTGATCTTGAATGGACCCTGGCAGCTTTACTAAGACAGGGCGGGGTGGGGGTGGGGTGCAGCAGCGGGGCAGGGAGCAGGGGACCAGCACCTCTGGGCCTTTACCTCTCAGGTTGGAAGAAACCCAAAACATTCGGGCTGAAAGGGAGACCTGGTGGACCGGGTGCTCCCGTCCCGCATCGGGCAGCTGAGAGCCTGCCCCGTGGAGAGAGGGGACAAA